>JAAGKR010001076.1:0-144060 GCA_011419295.1 Clarias macrocephalus
TTTTTTTTTTTTTTTTTTTTGGCCAGGCAGTGTACTGTATGTATACATGTATGTACAGTATATGCATGTAGGGTGCGTATACACTGTACAACAGATGGATTGGACTGATGTACTGTTGGGGGATCAGACGGATTGCTGCGTGCCCTCCGCAGGTTTTGCGCACACATTTTGCGTACAGTAGATACATGCACAAAAATGATCTCACAAACACACACACACACACACACACACACACACAACTTTTCAGAAGCATGAAAGTATCCAGACGAGCGCAGCAGCTTTTATGCTTCTAGGAAGCATAAAACGGTGACGCAAGGACAAACTTAACACAACTTTTACCTGGTGATGATCCAACACGCCATTTTTTTTTTTTTTACTCACAGATTTTGGCGACGCTGGCGAGCAGGAGCCAGATGGCTATGATGTACGGCGTCTGTACGTAGCTCCATTCCCACTGCACGATCCTGTACCCTCCGCCGTGGTGGTGCTGAGACGCGTCGTGGTGCTGGACCGGAGTCGGCGTCGGCTGCTCTGCCGAGCGGGCCAGCGCGAGCCCGGGGCGCGCGGACTCGTCCACAGCACCGGAGCGGGACGCAGCCGGAGTCAGAGCCGGGGTCGAGGACGGAGCCGCTCCGCCAGCGTCAGCATCAGCAGCAGCACTGAGACCGAGCAACACCACCAGGGCCAAGCGGAGCATCTTCTGTCTACGCGTCCGCTCTCAGCGCTCGCTCGTCTCCATCGCGCCTGTGTGCCGGCGAGTACAACCTCAGCACCTCGGTGACCGCCGGTAACTCGCCAAGGTAGCGCCCGCGCATGCGCGCTCGAGACTACTAAACAGACCAGTGCGCGTGCCAAACCTCGCACGCACGCTACAGTGTTAGCGCGCGATTCTCACATCCGACCGAGTACGGAAGTGGAGTAACGACGCACCGCGCGCCACAGTACTCAACTAGTCAACATATTCACCTGATAGTTTTGATATACAGAGCCTTAATAGTGTCCCTGGATTACTGTAGGCATAATGTTCTAATTACCCTGAACATAATAATAATAATAATAATAATAATAATAAAAGAAATAAATAAATTGCTGGACATTTTCAGGAAGCATTTTCATTATAACTGAAAAACAACAACAACAACAAAAGAAATTAAATACAGCCTGTGCTTAAGACTTCTGTTTCGTTCAAGTGAAGGTTATGTGGTTAAACCGCGACCCCTGGTGGACAGACATGGAAATGTCAGCCAGTCAACGTACAGAAGAGTGAAGTCAAATTAATCACACTGTAGGCAAACCCCCTGCTTTCAAACAACTGTACACAACTTTTTTAGCATAATTTATGTTTGTTTTTTTGCTTTCTGTTGTCCCACTGAGCCAAGAGTCACACTCTTAATTAAAATGTGTCTTGTTTGAATCTGACTCGTAATATTTCAAAGTAATCCATCCATCCATCCATATCCATCAACCTCTGGAGTGCAACTGTGGAACGTGGAGGCCAGTGGTGACGCATTTTTTACGAGCGTGGTAGGACCTTCAGTCAATTACACGCGCTCATTGACACACTACGGTCAATCTGGGAACGCTAATTAACCTGCATGTGTTAGGACTGTGTGAGGAACCTGGAGTCCCTGGAAGAAACCCACCAGGCATGGGGAGAGGAGGCAAACTCCATGCACACAGACCCCGAGACGGGAATCGAACCCAAGTCGACAGTGCTGATCACTACAGCGCCGTGCCAATATTACAATGTATAGAGGAAAAAAATCTCTACTCATGATAGTAATCTGCAAAATTAATTTAAACAAGAGATTGTATATTTGTTTAATACCCATACAGTAGAGTAGCAGAGTGTATGTACAGTAAGAGAGGGTAAAAGAAATAGTTTAGAAACCACACTAAATATTTGCTTAACTAGTTCAACTGTCATAATCTACGAAAAAAATGTAAAAATGCCATGGCCTAGATTCTCTACATTAGAATTCAGACGTTTACATGTAAATAAGTGGTGCAGTTTTTCAAATGGCTCAACTTATACCTACTGAACTGTGCAGTGACTCCTGCAAACAACTCGGTACTCTTAAATGAAAGCCGAAGGCTGTTTTCTCCATGATAGAGGATTTCTCCCTCAGGTCTGTGAGTATCAAGTTTGCATATTGTCCCTGTGCAGATTAGGCAAATTGTATTTTCCAAATTGCCCATAGTGTGTGAATGAGTTTGTTTGTGTGTGTTTGTGTGTGTGTGTGTGTGTGTGTGTGTGTGTGTGCCCTGCGATGAACTGGCACCCTGTCCAGGCTGAAGCCCAGTTCTTTTGTTTTACTTCATTCTCATTTTTCATCACTTATAGTAGACTTGTTGTGCCGCACACCGCTTTACAACTGCGTACAAACGTTTGGATCTTCTTTTTTTTTTCCCCTCATTAAAAAAGCAAAATCTACCACTATTCTATGGTTTATCTAACTAGAAAATCTAGGACTCCAGAATGTAAATTGTAACATGGCAGTGTAAAAACAGATTTGTCTGAGAGAATTAAAAAAAAGAAAAAGTTCAGAGGAAGAAGAATTTGAGATTTGTTCTAAATTTTCTTAGACAATATTTACACTCAGCGTTGCGTCAGATGATTCATGGAGCCGCAGCAGCAGCACCATGAATAAAATCATGCATATACAGATGGAGTTTCAGGTAACAGTCTTCTTCATATATTCATGCATAATGCTCCGGTTGTGGTGAACCTGTTCCCACCGCAGCCTCAGATACCATTTCTTTGCTGTCTAACTCTGTGTGGTCCACTTTTAAACTGTCTCAAGGACATTTGTAAAGAAATGGGCAATTTCTGACTTTGCTTAATATAAAGTGCATGATAAAAAAAAAAAGTGTTTAAACTGTTGTGCATAAAATCCAAGACGACCAACAGTTTATTAAATAATAAAACCTGTGTTCCTGATAAAGATGATGTTCATTCATCTGAAATTTTTCGGGAATTAATTACATTCCCTGTGTGTTGCTAATTTTATTGTAAATGCATGCAATCTTCAGCACTCGACCATAGACGACTTTGAGGAAATCAACAAGAAACCACTTGATTAAAGCTCTGTTAAGACGCTTTACTTTGCATTCAGAGTCAATTATTCAGGTTCATACATACACACACCAAATAAAACATATATTGCATTTGCAGTAAGGATTTTGCATGCATGTGCTTGAAGTGGTTAAGAGTAAGGACTCGATCTCTTAACAGTGGCGCGCACACCTACATTAATACATTCAGGATGAAACAAACATGCATTACTTTTCAAAATGAAGGTCACAAAACTATGAAATCTCACACAGCATCATAATGATAAAGTGAGCGTGAAGGACAAAAACTTAGCTGAATACTCTTCATATAATTTCCTGTGCAAAAAAAAAAAAAAAGCAGTGCCCTTCAAAAAAGCATTTTGCTGAACTTAACATGACTAATGAACTCAACAGGTGTCACAGTGAAGGTTTAAGAAGAGGGGGGGGGGGGGGGTTGGAGGAGCATGGTGAAAATTGGCCAACCTGTTTTGGTGTAACAATGACCCTTAATGTGCAACGTGGTGTTATAATAACTACAACCAAAATGTATCCAAGTATCAACCAAGTATCGCAGCATTCAGAAAACTATCAAGTGTCGTGATGAATAACCAAAAAAAAAAAAAAAAGGAAAAACATGATCAATATTTTATCAAATTAAAGTTAATATCTTTGGGAATAAAAAGCTAAGTAAGTGTTGTTCTAAAGAATTTACATAGATAAGTGGTTAATATTTTGAAAAAGTCTGGAACAGCTAAACAATATATCAATTTTATAAAAAAAATTGTATTTATAATAATGGAAATCCTGACGTAATTTCAGTGTAAAGGAGCAATTTGAATGAAATTCCATGAAATTCTATATAGTGTCTATACAATCACACTTTAACCCTTTAGAGTTCGCTCTTCTCTGAATGTGCTACAAGAAAAAATATACTATAAAAAAAAAATCTTGAACCTGTACAAAATACTCTGCTAATATGTGCATCATCGTTGAGTTGTATATAAATTATTTTTTAATAAAAATGTCTGACAATTTAATACTTTATTCACCAAATATATATATATTAAAGTGGACAGCATAATTAGTTTGTGCTTTCTTGTAAAGAGTCTTAAGTGTCTATTCATTATTCCTTTACAGGAAAGATGAAGTGCATCCACAGCAGGCGTCTGAGAAACACGAGTAATATCGCATCCTCCGGTTCTCAGTTCTTGCATCTTGTAGTTCTCCACGGCCGATTCTTGATAAGTCCTTAAATATTTCTGGTTCTTTCATCTGAGACTCAGTGCCTGCACCACCTCCAAGCTCAGACCACTCTTCAACGTTCTCCGCACTGAAACAGGACACAACTCAGCATTAACAATGAGAAACAACATTTTTTTTGGAACCTATAATGCATCAAAGTACAGTATGTAATATATATTCTTCAATCATTTCTTTAAAAGTTTAACGAATGTTTGATTCTTTGATTGATTCTAATTTATTACAGTTTCGGAAGGAGTCTCCAGTATTAGTGCTTTGCAACACTCCGATATAAAAGCTGGTCTTTTTCAAGCCTTCTCCATCATTGGACCTTCTTCTGCACAGACGGCTTGGTATTGTTTTTAGTTTTTCCTATAGTAGGAACAACTAGAATTTTTTCTATCGGGAGTGAAAGTGTGGCAATGACTTCCCTTCAACATTATACAGGTAGTAGCTAGACTTTGCAGCACAGATGTTCCACAACATTAAACATCACTCTAAACAGACCAAATGCATGATGCCATCATTTAATGAATAGAAATTGTACTTGTTGGCCAAGATCTGTGAAGTAAGACTTCAAGAAGTGAAACAAATTGCAGCGTTGCGACGGTAAATGCGCTTTCCATCATGGTCTGTCACATTACCAGTTCGTTAGATGTTTTCCGAAACAGAAAAACCCACTTGGGAGGTGTCCTGTTTAAATATACAACATGGCTTAGGAGGAACCACAAATTTTAAAATGTTTTGACAATACTACACTTATCTACTGCACGTTTCTACATAGGCCTTTTCATCGACTCTTTTGAGCAGTTTGTGGAACATTGTTCTCTTCTCCTCTGATGATCTCTGAGTCATGAGCCATCTTTCCATATACTTCTCATGGCCGGCCATGCCCATGCTAACATCAGTGAACAGTTGGTAACCTCAACAAAGTGGCCTTCTTGTTAACGAAAATGCATTTCCAGTTGCACTATATAGGACACAAGTAAAGAATGGGGTTATTTATTATAACCGTATCTGGTAGAATAGAACTCAAATGAGGGTGAGTTTCCTATTGAGTCTGGTTCCTCATATTGTCTCAGGACATGGGTGTATCTTATCCAGAAAGGGCCAGTATGGTGCAGGCCAACCAAGCAGAAGCCACGCCCAATTCCACTGGTTCAATGAGTCATTCTAGGCTTTCAATAGACTATCAGACGTGGCATCGACTTGAAAGAAAGCTGGCCGTTTATGGAAAAGATCAGACGTGGAGGTTTTCCGGCTACCGTCACCTCCAGCTTCCTCATTAGGGACCAACTGTTGAAGCCAGACGTTTAAAAATCTACAAAAGTTCCTAGATTAGATTTTTAAATATATTTCCAGAATTATAATTCCTGTAAAGCTGCTTTGTGACCATGTCTACTGTTAAGAGTGATATATAATTTAAATCTAATTAAAGTCAGTAGTTGCTGGTTGCTGATGGTCTTGGGAGATTTGCAGGAGCCTTGTGAAAAAGACTGACAGGCTGAAATATTTATTTAGCTATATCCTTTTTTTTTGTATTTCGTGCCATACAGCAGTGTGGAGAGTATAGTTTCTCCTTGGTGTTTCTACAGATGAGAGAGAAAAAAAAAAGCCTGGAGGCACACCTACAGTAGGGGTAATGGATGTCCTTTGTCATTTCCCTTCATGTCAATAAACAAATTGCAATGGATGATTGAAAAATGCTTGCACTAATAACTTTGATCCAATTGATCAGGAAAAAAAAGTGTCAGTACTGCAGTTATACCAATTTTGGTACTGTAGCTTCCTAAACTGGCCAACACCTGAGCGGGTCACGACACATTCAGCGGTGATGACCTGTTCGTATTTCCAGACGTCACACAGCTCTCTCTCTCTCTCTCTTTTTTTTCTTTTAACACAACTGATAAAATGACCCAAATAGTTTTCTTTTATTCCTGTTCCAGCCTACTTTTTGGCCACCACGTGATTAAGCAAAGCACAAAAGAACAGAGATGAAAAACTGTGCTTGAAAACTCGTCGTATTACATGCTGACCGGGACGGAAATAAACAGTTTATTTAAAAAAAAAAAAAAAAAAAAAAGGGTTTGCGCTTTCTCATCAAGTTGAAGCCCAGCAGCCACGGAAGCCAAACGACCCACTTTAAAGAGAAAGACAACAAGAACATACATGAACTTTGAACCTCAGTGCAGCTTTTCATTGGAGGTGTAAAAAATGCATGAGGCAATCTACTGTATGTAGCTTCCAGCCTAACAGTCCTGAGGGCATAAGACTAGTTCTGATTAAATTATTTCTTTGGTGTATTAAAAAAAAAAAAAGGATTAGGAGTTAGGAGAGAAATGTACATGGTAAAGAGTCTATATGATAAAACCAGCTTGACAAAAATATAACAATTGCGAATGCATAAAAGAGCAGGCTTTTTTTTTTTTTTTTGGACTAGTCAATAACGATATTGATCCCAAGATGATCAATGAAATTGATCCAAATTAGAAAGTACATGCGCATTTCCATGCCACCATGCTCATCCTTTATAATGCTAGCTAGCTGATTTTAAATTCAAAGCTCTGCCGTTAAAATGTTAAGATTATTTAACTAGTTAAAAATGTAACCTTCATTAACGGAAAAATGGGGAAAAATGTGTGTATTCTCCGTTTGTTTCACTTGATACTGGCTTATCTATATAAAAGTAGCTCTAAATAAAGAAAGCTTTGAGATATTCATTAGAAAATCTTCGATTGCCAGCAATGGATATTAGATGATCATCAAAAACAATATACTGGATAAGAACTATTATTTTCACACACCTAATATTCCCTGTAAACATTTCGTATCACCTAGGTATTATTGATTTCACCATTCTTTATTTTAAAATTCCCAGATTGATGTTTCTTGTTCGTTCGTGTGTCCTATAATATGTTTCATTATAGTAATAAAAACTGCCAAGACTACAAACACTTCTTCTGTAAATGTGTTATGTTGATTGATAATTATCATCAAAGAGAAACAACTGTATTATTTATACAAAACAGATGCCATAAATAAGGTGGAAGTAGTACTCTTTTAATATTCAAATAAGAACTATATATCAGCCTTTATCCAGCTGTCCAGATATAACCGGAGAATCAGGATTCGTGAACAATCGAGTCTGTTCTGCGTGTGTGAAAGTATTGGGTTACTGGCAGAGAAAAGCAACAACAGACTCGCGTACAATGAGGGCAGGGCTTAGTCGAGCATTGCTCATGAACAGGATCACCAATTTAGACTTAGAGCTTCGAAAAAGAGGCATATTTTGACTAATGTAAAGTTTTCCTGTTCTATCTAGTGTGTGAGCACAAGACCAAGAGTAACCTAATAATGATGCTTTCACACTTGACCTTTTTTCTCCCCTGTACCAGGCATGGCAGGGCTTTCATTGGCATGATGCCTGCACCATCATCATGATAGAAACATGCATGGCCTCTTCAAAATCTAAATGTGTGCACATTACTCACGTGATTTCCTGTTCAGCCGTGATCGTTTTCTCGTTTTAGGGCTAGACTGTCTCTCTGTAGGGTTCTGAGTTACAGACTTGACTAGACGATCCATGATCTCATCCGTTGCATCATCCTGTGAACTTGCGCTGTCCTCTTTGCCTGTCGACATCGGCGATGGTACGACACCTCCAAAACCTGTGGAGCACCATTCAGAAGAGTTATTATGCAACCAAAAACAGTGCAGACATGTCCAAGACCATGGATCGTGATGCCAAGTCATAGCAATCAACAGCGAGAGAGCATCTTGGCTAATTATTTAGTCATGTTCAGCTGTTAGAGGAGCAACTTCATGGTTAGTTCGCAACACAACACGAGATCAACACTGCAAGTAACGGCAAAATTAATATCAACATCTCAGAAACGCTTGGTCATTTCACACGCATTATTCATGCCACCAGCTTTATACCTTCATCATCACTCAACTCCTGCGTTTCCAAGCTCTCTACAGGTTCGTCTGGAAGACCAAATAGTCCAGTTTTAACGCACTTTATATTTATAACTTGGCTGGGGGTTATTTAATAAAGCTCCAGAATGTCGCTTCTGTGTCCAACACTACTCCTTACATGAACAGCTTTAAACATCAATTCTTTGTACATACAGTACAAAGAACATTTTGTCAGTTCACACCAGCAGCATGCGCTACGTCTGCTACCTTCATCATTAGAGTCCTGATTCGACGAAGTGGGAGGATTATCAGAGCCAGCAGTCACCAGCTCTGTTAGGATAAACATGTTCTAGTTACGATGCAAACCTAACCTCTGAAACTGTTATTATATATTTATATAATTAATTCTGTCTTGTAATATATTTTTTAATGCAAAATCAAATCTGATCTTCAGTATCTAATTCTAAAATCTTATTATATCCAAAGAACAAAAAGTTCGATGTCATGTCCTCTTACTTCTTACGGCGCGCGATCTGCGCAGTTTGCCGCGGTCGTCATTGACGATTAGAAGGTTCTTCATGTTCTCATGTTCCTCTTGGGTTGGCTCGGCTTCTGTCGCCATAGAGACCGGGGAAGGACTCTCCTGGGCGATGGATGGGACGGCTCCAGAGAATTTTTCCGTCTGAGGGAGGATGAGCAGTGCGAGTTAGTTAGAGAATTATAACTGTAATACTTTACAGTGTCTAGAGCTCCATTTCCAAATGTTCTGGGTCTAACGGGATCATTCCTAAGCCTAGAAATCTACCTGTACACATGCTGCTGTTCTTGTAAAATAGGCTAAATAAATTGGTGCTAATCTGTTGTTCCGACATTCTGAGCTTGCGTACAGGTGAAATTTAATATTCATTAATAATCAATATTCATTAATCATTAATAATTCTCTAACTATAAATGTAGACCTATGCATATTCAGTTAGTGTGAAGGAATATGCATGCATGCATATTATTTATACAGGTTTATACTGATGAGCAAAACAAGGTGTACAAAAGTAAAGTGTGTAGGGTTCCCGGGGCCATAACCCGGGGCTCACCCAGGGCCCACCCAGGGCCATTTCTGCCACCAAGCCTGCTCAAGTGTTTTGCTGAATGCAATGACCAAAAGTAATCGGACAGTCATGCTGGTGTTTCTCATACCTCAGTGATGAGCTTGCCACGGGTCTTGGTGCGTTCCCGGTGGGCTGCGCGTTTGCGCTTTTGGGTGAGGACCCGATCTCTTGTGGTGCGGTACTCCAGAGAGAACTCGCTAATGATCTTACAGAAGTGAGTTATCTTAATTTCTCGGACCGAGTAGGAAGGCTGACCCAGGTACAAGAGGAACGAGTGAAATCTTGAAGAAAGAGAGGGCCATAGATAAGTGGAAGCCGATCACTAAACAGCTTTCGATCACTAAACAGCAAGATCGGGATAGATTAGAGATGATTGAAGGGTGTGTGCGGTCACCTGTTGATGATGCGTCTGTGCACCACTTTAAGAATGATGATCCTCTCTGTGCAGTCTTTGAGGAACTCGGTCATTTTGCTCTTCAGCTGGGGTTTGGTCTCGTGCTTGGCTATTATCTTCAGGTTGTCCCAGGATGTCTTGCATTTCCTCTCCAGCTGAACCAGGTTATCAGAGAGCTGCTCGAAATCCACCTTCAAGAAAACAAAGAATGGATTTAAGGATTCTTAAATAATAAAAAAAAAATTTAAAAACCATGTATGTAAAACCAATTTATATGTATTTTATAAATTGCTTAAAAATTCTGCCGCCACACTGTGCGACGTACTTTAGCAGCCCGGGTGATGGCCGAGATCTCTGAATAGACATCTGTCGTGTCTGGGAAATTCTCGACCACAAAGTTACAGCAGTGATGCAGCAGAGATTGTCGGTGTACAGTATCCTTCACCTCAGTCACTTTCTCTAGATAATTCAGCTCGAATCCCTTCGCCTAGACGTCAGACAAAAGAGAGAACGGGTATAATTTAGGGTTGATTATTACAGCGGTAAGTCATCAGCATCATGATGTACAGTACAGTCGACTCAAGTTATTGCCACCAGTGATCAGACCCCAGCTTCAGAATAACATCTGTTTGGAGGGGTTGCACTAAAGTATGAGGGCCGTTCAAATCAAACTGGGACTTTTGATCTCTATATAATCCCATGCTGCACTAAAGCACTTATGCCGGCATTTCAATAGTGCCAGGATACTTGAAAGACTTTTTAATACGCCCGTCCCATGATCAGAGTGCCTGAAACACTAGCCTCCCAGGAACCACCTTAATGGCTCAAACATGTGGAAATAGCCAGAGTTTCCAAAGACATGAGTCTTTTCCACAAGTTTTGCGACAAAATAAATCAAGTTTCAAGTACGAGGCTTTCCACTCATTGAAAGTTTGGGAACGACTGCAGCCACCTCAGTTGTGATCGTCATTCACCCCTGTATGACGGCCTTCTATCAAAAATTTGCACCATTCAAATGTTCTACTGCGGCTAAAGAGTGCTTGAAGTCTTCTGTAAAGGTCAATCAGTTTTACACCCTATGTCCCTTAAAAAAAAAGTCCTGGTTTGACTTGAACACCCCTCATAGAACATGCTCTTGTTGAACAGACCAAGATGAGCAGAGCCTTAGATTCTTGCAATCAATTCTGTTGATTTGGATGTCGTTTTTTGAGGTCGTTCTTGAACAAACATCGATTATTTATTTGACCAAGTCACGGAAGCAACCTGGTTTTTGCAGTTTGGTTTGGCGCTGCCCATCTCAGTCTGTTCAACATGAGCATTATCTACATGGTAGAGGTTCAAAAGTCTATCTACTGTATAAATTTCTCCATATTTATCGATTTATTCGAAATTTATTTAATTTGTTCCTGTCTTAAATGGAGATATGACCAAATATCAATAGTGGAGCATTGACAACAATTTTGAACCAGTAATCTACAGAAAGAACTATACCACAGTACTACTACTCCTACTATACCACTACCATATGCACATATATAACATGCAGTAATGTTGCATGCTTGTAGTCCCATTGCTTCCACCCAATTTAAAGCAGCAACCATTTAGTCGCCATGCTAAAAGGTCAGAGTGGTTAAGCAGTTTCAGCTCCTAAAAGCATGAATCAGAGAGTGACTTGAAGTCACAAGGTCAAAACACGTGGCAATCCCCCATCAGGACCATCAACACCTAGCAATATCGTAGCATACATACTTGGTATGGAGTAGAATTAGAATCAGATGAAGCGATCGTACACCTGAGAAGCCAGACACGGCATATGCGTGCATTACAGAGTAAGCGAAGCTGATTAGAGCAAAGGGTTACATCTACGACAGTATAGCACGACAGTCTCTGGGGTTTTCGTTGCGCACACCTGGCGTCGAAGCATGCATCAGATTTCTCACATGGCTTGCTAGCTGGATCAAAGCAAATGAGACGCTGCACTTACGCTGGAGCCGTTGAGAAAATTGCCAATAGCCAACAGTGTCGCTAGGATACGCTTGAAGGTCTGGTTCCTGGCGAGTTGCTCCATGCCGTGCTTCAAGTCGAAAAGGGGCTCGGCTATCTCCTGTAGAAGAGACCAGACATGGGACCGGGGATTAGGATTCAAATGATTAAAAAGAGAACCACGCCAAATATAAAATATGTCCTTAATTGCTAACAAAAAAGTTGTCGTTATTGCTATTTGGAACTTTAATCATATTGTAATTTCCATTATAAGCATGAATATGATTTTTTTTGCATGATTACTGCTTTGAAAAATTCTCTATATAAAAAAATAAAACCTTCTCCAAGCTCTCATAGTTGAGTTTAAAAGCCCAGAGCTGCAGCCGTGCTGTGAGGCCACTGATGGAGGACAGAGTGAGCAGAAATTGCTCGGCTGTACCCAGAGGCACGTCAGGATTGGCGAGCTGAGCCTCCTGGATCCTCTGTTTCTCCTCGTCTGTAGGAATCATGGTCAGGATTTTCTGTGTGTGCATAGGATTTAAAAAACGAAAACTGTGACAAAGAACAAGAACAGCCTTCTTAAACTGCTGACTGATTGCTAATGCATGATTCCTGCCCTCTTGTGGATATAATGAGTGGTGCAGTACCTCAATTCCCTCTTTGTTGATGGCAAATTCATCAAAGCTGAGTATAGCAGATTTGATGACATGTACAGCAGGTAAGACGGTCATGCCAATGTTAATGGCGTTGCTTCTCTTTGGATCGAGAACGTGAATTTCAGGCTTCTTCACTTCAGGTCCTTTCTGCAAAACCAGGATGTGGAGAGGTTAAGAGTCACTAATCCATGATAAATGATTATAACGTGTTGTTCATTTTATGATGCATTAGTTATGCAAGTATTTTCTCAAAAAGATAAAAAAAATCTACAGTACAACCTCACCTATCTGTGGGTTGATCACCAAAAAAATAAATCAGTTTTTCTATTTGCTCTATGAAAACTTTTACCAAATGATGTCTCAAAGATGTCCGTTACCTTTGCTACAGGAAGATCTTTTGCCTTAGACTCAAACAAATGTTCCAGCTTATTGGTATCTACTGAGACCTTATCCAGAGACGCCCAGACGGTTCCCCGCCCAAACTTGCATTTCCTCGGGCTCTCGGACTGTTTGAGCTCCTTCCAGAACAGCTTGACCGTCTTCCGTTTCTTGACAAAAGCTGGGTCTGCCATCAGAGGTGGTGAGAGAGAAGCCATGACTGGAGGAGGTGGTGGTGGTGGTGGAGGAGGTCCACCCAGATTTCCAGGAAATGGAGGAGGAGGAGGAGGAGGAGGGGGAGCCAGTCCTCCAGACCCGGGAGGTGGAGGTGGAGGAGGTGGTGGAGAGAGAGATCCCAATCCTGGAGGTGGAGGAGGAGGTGGAGGAATGCCGTTAGTCATGCCTGTGTCGAAAGCATCCACGTCGAGGACATCAATATCCTCCTCTTCTAACAGATCAGAAAAGTCCAGATCTTTAATGCGTAGTTCTTTGGAGCTGGGTTGCAAATGTTCCCATGCGTCCTTGCTGTTCCTGGCCAGCGGAGTCATCATCGTCTTCTCGAGTGTCCGAGAGTGGGTCTCCGCATCAATGCTGTACTGTGGGCGCAACCGTTTCGTCTGCTCCTCCGCCAGCCTTATGCGGGCAGCCTGGGCACTACCCTCAAGCCCCTCTAGCTCTGCCCGTCTGGAGGCATCCCCCCTTTCCTGAGAGGAGCGAGATTGTAGACTGCAGAGACGACCAGCCAGGTTGGAGATAGGAAGATCTTCTACACTGCTGTCCTCAACACTGGGGCTCTTGAGAGGCCCAGAGCTGCTGGCGGTGGAAGACTTTGAGTAAAGCATGTCCAGCATGAACTTTCGGTCATTGGAAAGGGTGCTGTGTTCTTGCACACTGCCCCCTGCTGGTAAAAGGTTAGAATAGAGAAGTGAGTTGTACCGATAAAACTAATCCTAAATCTAAAACTAAAATCTTATCTAAAATACCATAGATTAGCAATGATTCATTTCAAACCCTGGGTTTAAAGTAAAAAATAATAATAATTGAAGTTGTCTAATCTAAAATATTAGTCTAATTATTATTTATTCAAGACGCAAATATTTTAATCGCAGAGGGAAATTGCTTATTCTTGGTGACACTTGCTCACTGTTGTTATCCAGTATAAGGAAAAAGTAATAAATATGGAAAAAATTATACATAAAATAAGAGTCCTAAAACAGTAAGTACCATAATGCACACTAAACATTTGAATACATTATTGCACAATTAATAAGACCCATTTTTTTATTTCGAAGGAATTACATACCAACTAACCATAAAACTATATACAGTAAGCCTAGATTGGGTGAACGGTCACTGACTCCATGAGTTTGTAAATCTGATACAAAATTCCATTTCTCCACATTATATTTACAAAAATCTCTAACAGAATAGAATGGGAGTTTGTAGAAAAATAAATGTGCAAATTAAATTCTGCACGCATAAACCACACTCATTAACCTACAGACTTATGACTTTCCATGAACAAACTCCCTGTAAAAGAGCACAAAACAACATAAGTGACAGAATCCGCCTACCTTTAGAAGCATCAACTGAAGTGCAAACCTCTATTTTGCTACACGCTACCATCTTAACACCTCACTGTCTCACACAAGTCTAACTTTATTTCCCCCTTCCTTCTTTCTGTCTGAACACTGAAGCCAGAACGGAAACAGGGAGAAAAAAAAAAAAACAGATCTTGATCTGTGTCCCCACCTTTATACAGTTGTGGATAATGTTTGGCCCCTGGAGGTTACTTAGTTGGTGGTGCGCTTGGACCGGAGGCCACCAGACAGAGATATGGATCAGAGTGTGGTTTATACGGCTTTGGGAAAGACTGAATGTTCGAGCAGAAGAGGAAGGGTGGAGCGAGAGACTCCCTACTATAAAAATCTAAGAAAGACTATTTCAGGAACAGAATTCTGCCTATATTTATTTTATATACAAACAACCTCCTTAGTACACTTCATTAAGAGACTGCAAATTTAATTCATTATTTTATTTTATTTTTTTTAAGGGTAATTCTTTTTAAACGTCATTCTAAATATGGTGAGTTGCCTTGACTTCTAAGAGGTTGCTAAAAAATTACTACAGATTACTAAATCCTATAGTGGCACATCATACCCAGGGAGCACATGCCAGTGTTACAGATTACTCCAACACCAACCTAAAGCTGTGTGTGTCTCCTTGTTTTTAGACAATATCCATGTGTATTTGGTCTTGTTATTTGGATTTCTTGTTTCCTAGAACGGTTACTATGCAAGCAGTCCAAGCACACAGGGACATCGAAAGTAAAAACTATACTAATATTTACTTATATAGTACAGTGCAAAAGTCTTAGCCACCATATTATCTGTAGTACAAATTTTGTTATAGAAGTTTGTGTCTGCATTATTATGTACAAGACCATTCCCTACACAGATGCACTACAATTAATGAATAAATAACATTACAGGAGAATATTTGCATGCCTGTAAAGAAAGCGACATATTACATGACAGACCAGTTTTCAGAATAATGGAAAAAAATAAATCAATAATGTAGACTCCTGGGTTTCGCTGAGTTTAACGAAGTTACCAAAATATTCTCCAGCATGCTCAGTAAAACCTAACAGCTGTTTTACTTTGAATACTGCACACATCTGTATGGAACACTACCGCTTATGTTCAAGCAAAGAAATTCCACACCAAATATTGACCGTTTATTGTTTATGTGATTAATTAGCGTTTTTTATACAGTAGAAGTTTCTTTTAATGTAGGGATGTTTTCAAAAGCATCATTGCATATGGCTTTTGCTTGGATGTTCCCAAGACTTTTGCACAGTCCTGTAAATAAAACAGCTGTTAGGTTTTGCTGAGCATGTAATTCTCAGTAAATGTACTGTAATGCTCTTCTGCATCTATTTATTCATTCATTTTAGTGTATCTTTGTAGGGAACGGTCTTGTACATACTGTAATAATGCAGACATACAGTAAAACTTGTATAACAAAATTTGTACTACAGATAATATGGCACCTTAGACTTTTGCACAGTACTGTACGTTTCAGAAAAAGTCGTCAGAATGAAATTGGTACTGAAAAAAATGAGCATTGAACCAATAATTAAAAATCCAAACTAACAATAAACGTCACATACTGTATATGGATGACCATAACGGCCAAAATTAGATCAATTAGAAGACTCAATTACCAAATTAAAGTGCAAGTTTATACAAAAATAAATATGCATGAATTACAAAAATATATAACAACAATAATAATAATAATAAATTATTCTTTGCTCTTCAAATTTCTGCTCTATTTATTAATTTCCTTCATAAATGTGATTAAGTACCCATTTATTAACTTCTATATTCATTTCTTTATATATTTATTCATTTCCATATACATTTATCTCTGTATTTACCCATTTATTCATTTCCGTATATCTTCACACTTATATTAAAGAGGGATGTACAGTAAATAGGGGCATTATGGATCAGCACCCAAGTCAGCACCCAAACAAACACGGCACACTGTAACCCAGAAGGTGGCAGTAATGCCGTCACGCTGGCTAATCTTCATAATCTTAATATGATTCTAAAGTCATCTGATTTAAAATCGCCCATTTAATGCACACACGTGCCTTGTACAGTATAGTGCTGGCACCAGATCTCTTACGATTACTTCTGACGGTTTCACTAAGAATTACTTCACGGTCTCTATTCTTTGATGCTCATAAAAAACTCCAATGTACACAATACACACCTGCTCAACAATGATGAAACCCAATTACAAACAATACACAAATGCATGCTCGAATAGCAGACTACAAATAATAATAATAATAATAATAATCTCCACCTCAGCGCTCTCTGGTTCAGACTTTGACAACAGATTGCTTTTCAAAGCAGGAGTAATGTTAAAAGCATGTTATTGTCTGAGTCTGAACCAGAGAGGGTCAAGAATTGCAAAGAGCATGCATTTGTGTGTTACTGAGAGAGATGGAATCGCTTGCCTGGTTCATTATTATAGGCTGCTGTTTTTGCTTCTCCTGGCTGCTCCAGGGTGCTCAGGGAGATGCTCAGGCTGCTACTGGAGTTTCCCCCTGGAGTCTGGGGCTCCTGAACGTTCTTCTGATCCGCCCCTACCACACACACACACGCACGACAAAAAGGCAGAAAAATGTGAGCAGTCGCACAAAAGGTACATTGATAAGCACAGAGTACAAGTCGTAAAATAGGTCATTAAAATACATACTTAACATAGCGAAGAATTTTATTTACGGAGAAAAAGACAGCTTTAGGGACCACACAGGAACAGAAAGAGACTACCAAGCTACATAACTCAGTGAAGCAAGTGTTCTGGCCAAGACGCATCGTTTTATTCACACCACCTCAAAAACTCTTTCTTGTCTTTTCAAACACTCTTACTGCAGCCAAACACCTTTCACACACACCCCCCCCCGCACATGTTTGTCTCTGTGTGTGTGTGTGTGCGCATGCACGAGTGTTTGTAAAACGTTTGGGCCCCTGAATTCTTTTTTTTTTCTTTTCTTTTTGGCCAGAACAGAAAGCCTGTCTTTTATAAACTGGTGATCACTGTGATGTCGAGCTGAATGTGCCTCCCATGGGAAACTGAAGTATTTTCTACCAAAAAAAAAAAAGAAAAGAAATAAATAAACGGGCCCCATATTAAATGCGCTCCACGGACCCCTCTCTCTGATCTGAAATAAGCTCTGTCCTAACAACGGCCGAGTTTGAAAGACAGGGCACACTATGGTACGCCAGACAGTTTGTTCAGCCAAAAAGAGGACTGGAATGATGTATTGCTCGACTGCTCATGCTTAACATTTATTCAAGGTCAAGCAGTTGGTCCTTATTAACTCGAATGCGAGAAGCCTGGTCCTTATGTGTATTCTGCATCATGGTTTCTTAACTACACATGATTAGGCAGGAAAGTGTTCCAAATCTCAAAAGACAATCCTGTGAATTAAGCAAAGCGAATTCAAACAGTTCAGTACATACCATCAGTTCTGTAACAGGCAGTACTAAATATTACAGCAGGCTCAATCATTATCACACAGACACCCGCTCTTTAAGCTGCCTTCCTTTCCACCTCGTAGACTAAAAAAAGCCAGGTAAAGTTCTGTGCTTTATGTATAACCAGTGTCAGTTATATAAAAAGCACTACAGTCTGCCCTCAGCCAATCACAGCGGAGATCCTGCTGACTTGGCCACTGACTCAGTGCTGAGAGTCAGCAGTGAATCCTGATTCAGAAAGTCCAGGCTGCCGAAGCTTTCGATGACACAAAGCACTTACTAGTGAGGATGTGTGCAATAGTTCATTTATATGACAGCCAAGTGAAGAGAGTTTAAAGGGACATCTCGGTGTTTTGAAGCCATCTATAAATTACAATGTGGATTAAATAAAATATAAAATAAAAACATCAATAACTATGGAATTATAAAATGTCTTAGGAAAAAACTGACTTAATAAATGTTAACAAAATGCACATTACATATGTATACACACATACTCTTTAATGTACATGTGCACACACATTACGTTTTTCTTTTCCTGAAGAGTGTGTAAATTTTTGGATGGATGTACACATATACTGTATATACATACACTTATCAACCAAAACAAATTACACACTCTTCAGGAAAAGAAAAACTTAATTATTAAATGTTATAATACTGCATTAATTTAGTAATTCTCAGAAAACACACATTTTTTTTATATATACACACAAAGTGTGTGTGCGTACATACAATACTTACTGTACAACATACAGCATTCTGTAGAATATGTAAAAATAAATAAATAAAAAAACCTCCGGATAGGAGCACAGGCTGTATTAGACAATGTAGATTAGCTTTTGGAAAAATAAGCAAGAACAACAACAGAAAACTGTCAGTCGTCACCTTCTGGGGTTGGCTGCTCTTCTTCGGTAAACTGAGAGGAAACGTCTTGATCAGGAGTAGTAGTGCCGCTGATCAGAGACGTCACATCTTTACTATTCCTTTTCTCCCACTCCCTCGCTTCCAGACGACGTAAAAACTGGTCTCTAAAAATATAGAGATGATGAAGAAAAACCCCAGTGTTACAACCTCACATGGTGGACCTGATCAACACTAGTAATGGACAGGGAGAAAGCTAGGACAGTAGAAATATATCTAAAAGTGATTATGACATCAGAAATAAATAAATAAATAAATAAATAAAACACTAACTTCTGGTCATAAAACAAGAAACGATGCTGCTTGACCTTAGAAACAAAATGGAGAGCATATTCCTTATTTCAGCCTGCTATTAAAAAACTCCTGGATATTTTCCCCCCACTCTGAGCAACCACAAAAAGCTACTGTAGATCTGATCATGATGAATATTTTACTGTACATAAAGAATCTCTCATTTATTTTGTATAACCATTTAAAGTAAAAAACAAGAATAAAACAAAATGGTATAATGCATAATGTGGGAAGTGGTAATAACATGCAAATCAGCTTTTAGATTTAGTCAAAAACACCACAACAATCATTCTATTAGATTTAGCAGGACAATACGGTTATAAAAATAGTCTTAAATAAAATGGTAAATAATGGCTTCAACACAACCAGCTATAGACAAACACAATAACCCAAACAGGCACTTTCTGAAAGCGCATCATCCATTCAAGTCCCAGCCACCTGATCTGCAAAACACACGCAGTGATCAAGCATTCGTCCTTAAACGCTAATTCAGGACCGGGCACGTCATCCAAAGCCTGGCCCGAGATCAGCAAACAGAGCAGTTCACCACCACCAACACCTCCATCACCACCATGCCGTCAGGATCGACCTGTAGGTTACTTACGCATACTTCCTGAGTACGGGCCGGTCCTTATTCACAATATCCTCCATACTGGAGAAAAACATTATAGTATATATATGTAAAAAAAGTAACTGGCAGCTTTATTATCTAGGACACTGCACCTAGCTTACTGAACATATTAACTGTATTCATTTTACAATACCACATTAAATGTATACATTTTCGCATTTAAACCAGCAAAGGTAATAATAATAATGATAATAGTAATAATAATATTCAGGAAAACCAAAATCAACAGATCATCACTGCTGTGTCCAATCATGTGCCCTCTTTCTAATTTTACCTGAACAAATAAAAAAAGAAGTGTTTTAGACAGATTTGTAACTTAAGCTCTGTGAGGTTTAACATGGGGGGAAAAAATAAAGAAAATATAAAATATGAAGTGTATAAAGACCACTGAACAGAAAAGCATGCATTTATTCTTGAAAAAAAAAAGGTCTTTAATCTGTTACAAACTCTTCTAAAATATATTAAATATGGTAATATGAAAAGCCACCATTAAAATAAATAAATAAATAAAAATAAAAAGCTAATTGATGCTTTGATCATTACCATCATTAATGGTTAAATTCAAAGCGTTATGAGAGTTAGCAGCACTTATTCCTTATCTAGCTTAGCTTATTTAGCTTATATTTCTATAAAAATAAGTTTATGTATCCAAACCATCAAATGTATATACCCTTTTTTGTTTATTTATTTATTTATTTTTAGGTACATCTAACTTGAACTAATATGAGACAGAAACTAAAAGAATTAAAAGTAATTCCATGTGGTTTATCCTGTACTGCATGCTTTCCTCAACCGTTGTCTTATAAATGGTAAATTATAGGCATTTCATTCACAAACATTCCAGACAACCTGAATCATTTACGGTACGATTGACTTATCAAAACAGTTCAGATGGAGACTATCCGGAAACTATTCACACGTCTAAAACAAGGAGATCAAAGGAGTGAAGATGAGACAGGATACAAAGCAGAAAGTCAGAGTGATCAGACGGTTACCGGAAAAGACGTGCACAGGATACACATGAAAGACTCATCCTTTCGGTGATGGTGAAATATTATTACTATACATCGACTGACTAACGTGCTGGACTAACACAGCTAACTCTCCCCCAACGCTTGCCAAAATGACTCATGGTTTAGACTGGTAGCAAGTGAAGGCTGCATTCTTTGGCCGTGCAGCAGCTACTCACCAAACAGAGTCTGCCTCTTGCAGGCTGAGAAGAAAAAGGAGAAAAAGAAGGAGGGAGGAAGAATGTTGGAAGCCACAGTAGTGAAGAGAAAGATTAGGAACCGAGCCAAACATTATGGATATCGAGGCAGAGAAAGAAACAGAAAATTAACAGAAACAAAGAGGAAAGAGTTGAGAAAGACTGAAGATTCCCAGAGTTACAGGAAAATGAAGACGAAATTATAAATCGTCTTAATAAGTCTCAATCCTAATTAGCTCGACTTTCACAATAATGTTGCACGGAAATGTGCACGTCTCTGCATAATGAACATTTCAGTCAAATAAGCCTAAATTGTTGGTGGTGATAATAATAATAATAATAATAATAACTGTAACAACAACTGTAGTAACTATAAACATCGGATAAATTCTACAAGTGCACATCGACACCTAAACTTTTTCTCTCTCTTTTTTTTTTCTAAAATCATTATAAATATATATGTTATTATACATTTCTCCAGCCAATATGAGAAAAAGAGAGGAATGATACTCACTTAAGCCGTCCTCTTCCGTCAGTGTGGTTGTGCTCTTTCTCTGCTGTCTGGTTCTCTTGAGGCGGAGAAACTGCAGGAGACACACTGAGGCTGGATGGGGAAGAAGAAGGAAAAAAAAAATCCAACAAAACACTGAAAACTCTGATCACAGCCAAGACAACAGAGACAGTCTGCTTCCCACATCGCAAAACACTTCGGTTTCCAAAATGGTCCACAAAAGCAGTACACACCCTCACACACCCACCCACCTACAAGATGTTTTCTACACTTTACAAATAGGCTGTTAGTTATCCATTTGTAAAAAAAAAAAAACAAACAAAAAAAAACGATTATTTAAAACAAGAGAAGTTTGAGTGTCTTACTCATGGTCCCTTATATTCCATTAAAAAAAAAAAAAAAGCAAGCTGTTTCAGGTAATTTATAACCATACTAGGGCTCAGGAGGTAAAAATAACAGCCCCATCTGGCTACCAGAAAGAATACTTAATGCTACAAGCACACATTTAAAGTATGTACAGTCAGGTCCATAAAATTTGGAACAAAAGATACGTCTTTTTTTGCCTCGTAAAACCCCACATTGGATTTGAAATTAAACTCTCAGGACGGAGGTTTGGCCCATTAACAATTAGACAGAAATTATACGCATATTCATACACAGACACCCAAGCTGGTGGTTCATAAGTAATGGAACAAACGCAACGGAACAAGTAATTGCATGGCCAGGTTTGACCTGTTCCTTCATGACTAACATTCGGGACCACATACAGGCCGATTACATTTGCATTCGGTAGCTGTTCACTCAAACTCAACAATGCAAGTGAAGGACGCCATCATTAACCTGAAAAAAGTCTAAATAAACCCACCAGACAGAGCAAAAACAGTGGGAGGGGCCAATACAATGATGTGGAACATTCTTGAAAAAGAAAGAAACTGGCAAGCTCGGCGACAACAACATACCTGGAGGACCACGAACGACAGCTAGAATGGATGAGCACAGAATCCTGTCCATGGCGAAGATGAACCCACAATGTCTAGCCAAGTCAAGAACACTCTTGAGGAGAAGGGCGCGTCATTATCAAAGTCTACAGCCAAGAGATGGCTTCATGAAATTAATACAGATGCTTCACAACATGGTGCAAACCACCGGTAACGCTCAGGAACAAAGACCAGATTAGACTGTGCCAGAAAACTTTCCCGGATTCTTTGTCCTGATTAAAATGTAGTGGTTTCCAGAGGACAAAGGCCGAAAAAAAAATTCTTTGCCTCAAAATTGATGGACCTGACTGTATTAAAAATGTATTAATAACTCTTTAAAATAACCAGACTTGTATTTAAAGCAGTTTTAATCCCGACTAAAATTCTTTTGGGAAGCTTAAATGGATCATTTTGCATTTACTTTAATATCTAAATAAAAGTTTCATTTGGTTGGGAATTCATATCCGCAATAATCCATTCACTAATTTTAAACCGTAATCAGAATTAACCTCAGATCAGCAGTACAATCAGAGATGCAGCAATATCTGATCTGATAAATTCATGATTCAAATAAACGCGAGAACCAGCATAAAATAATACAAGCTCCAAATTCTGTTCAGTTTATTCCATCTTTAACGGAACTGACATTAAGTTTTTCTTAGGCTTGTCTTAAAATAAAGTACAACCTCTTTTAGTAAGGAAAGAGTTATTTAAAAAAAAATTAAATTTTCATAACCTTTCTACAACATTTTAAATCATTATATTCTGCTCATCACACACTGGGGAGAAATGGTGTGCTAATCTTGCTTCCTGTTTGTCTGTCTTGTTGAAATGTTCTAGAAAAGTTCCACCAAATTCGACTGCCGAGCTCTCAGACGAGACATCCATCAGAAAAACTTGGATGATTTTCAGTAAGGAGGGACTTTTCAGGACACACACACACACACACACACACACACACACACACACACACACACACACACACACACACACACACACGAGGGGGGCAATGTTACCATGCCAGCACCATGCTGAATTCAAAAGCTACTTAAAGTGTGTTTGGGATTGTTTTTTTTTTCCCCCATCTTGCTTAACATTCCCAGTTTATATTGTGCAATGTGCAGACTTCTTATTCCAAAAAAAATTCTTCATTTTAGACATTAATCATTGTATTGTGTTTAAAAAAAAAAAATCCCAAATGGTGCATAAAAAGAAATATTTGAAGCCTGCCTGAAATACCTGGATGACTACCTAATTTAGCCAAATTCCTGCTTGCAAAACTTCAGTTCAAGATGGCAAAAAAAAAATTTTTTTAATGCAGCTATGATCACTGGGTCTGACCTCATCCAGACTCAGCGGTTGGTGAGAGGAGTTGTTTTTTTGCTCAGTAGATTTTGTATGACGGTTTATTTAACGTGAACATTTATGTCCTGGAGTACGTCCTGTCCCAAACATGTGTTTACATGGACTGTAATATTCTACTAATAAATCTGATTAATATTGCAATTGGAATAAAAGGATATTATGTAACTCTGTCGATCTGAATAGTCTGGCCCGATGAGGCCCAGGAATGAGAGTTGGTGTAAATCATGTAAGTCAATAATCCATTTCTTAGGCATACAAACCTTCTGCTAATTTCTATCTTCTTGGAATAAATATAATCTTTCAGCGCATGTCTGTATGCACTACATAGGGGTAACATTAGGTAATGACGAGACTCCAGAAAGGAATTTCTCTTTCCACTCCTGATTGTTAAACACCAAGAGAACCATCTTTCTCCAACCTGTCCGTACAGTACTTCCATCCGCTGGGTCTCAGGGTGAAGAAGGGGCGCTGATTAGCAACTCATTGACTGATCATAACAAAAAAACCCAACCTCAAATTTGGAGAAAAAACAATTACTTCTTCTTCTTCTTGTTATATTTCCGGCAGGACTAATGCTTCACATTAAAGATGTTTTGCCGAGCTCTCTCTGAGAAGTACAATACTTTGCAGTCTCTCATCAATCACGGCTCTACAGGCAATCACGGACGTCTGTGAGCTCACGCAAGCCGAAGGAGCGGATAGTGCCGTCCTCCGAGTGTGTTACACCGCCCCCCATGGTACGGGAGCGAGCTGTTTAAAAAGATGCTTCGTAGGAAACATGTGAGAGTCCTCGGCCCTCCCTGACCGGTAGTAGGAGCCTTGATGGGGGAAACGCACCAATGATGGGTGGGAATTGGATATGAGTAAAGTAATAATTTGGAATCAACAATCAGAATTGAAAAAAAGAAATAACGTCCAGGTAAATGGCACCAACGCTGTCCTTGTTTCAACACTGTCTGGTTGGAACTTCTGGAGTATTGTACAAGTACTTTTTATTTCCCAGAAATGAGGAGTACGTTTAATATTACAATATTGGTCAACTCCTAAAACTGGCCATTTGTAATTATTACACAATCTTTAAAAAAGCGTTTTTTCTCAGGTCATCTGACTGCATAATTTCTGGATGCAATAATCAAAATATTGGATAAATATATTATAAACTGAAATATTGACTATATTCTGCAAAAAAGTTAAGCAGTACAAGGTTTAGATAAATATATATAAACATACAAATTAGATAATTGCACATCTGAGTGAATCTAAGCAACCATTTGAATGCTTACATGTCTCACACAACCATAGAAGGAACAATAAACTGTAAAAGTGTACCATTTATAATACTACAATTATCATTATTACTTTTTTAAAAAACATTTTTATGAATGACGGTTGCAGCTGAAAACTTAAATAGAGGAAATCAGGACTGTAAAAAGACCCTTGTTCTTCAAGTGAGGTGTTAAAAAGTGGCACCATGTGATGTGCGGTGTCGCGGTTAGTTCAGAGACGACAAGATTAGTAAAAAAGTAAAAGTTATTCCTTACAGCTGAGGACCTCAGCAGAAGGAGTGACTTGTACCATTGAGATGAAAAGCTGGTGAGTTATACAGACCTCTTCAGGGGAGTGGAGGGCTCCTGTGTTACGGACCCCGCCTTTTTTAACCTCCGCCTAGAAATCCCCATATGAGCCAGGTACTGACCAATGAAAGTGCGTCCCCTGCTGGAAGGAGCAGGAAGTGACACAAAAAGAGAAAGAGAGAGAGAGCTGTGGAATAGTGGTGGTTACATGAGTAAGCAGAGGATTAAAAAAAACAAGGACAAGGAGACCCACGACACTGGCAAGACCGACACCAAACCACCAGAATGTGCGACCAAAAGCAGAAGCATGTGAACATTGAAATTGTTTTCCTGTTACCATGTCCGTCTCGTCAATTAGGAGATGCGTGATGACGGCATGATGAAACGTTTATAATTCTTTATATAACGGCGGAAAACACTTCAATTAAATACATTAAATAATATTAACAAGAAAGCGTGATATGCTGCAGCAGGCCAACATCACAACCCCATGTGTGAAAAGACAACTCAACTCAACGCACATAGTTTTAGTAAGAGAAAATGGACTTCCAAATAAAACATTAGCTTTCCATATATAGGTACTGTGCGGCCTGTCAGTGAGAATAAATAATATGTCTTGCTTTAGCCAGGAGCTATACTTGGAAAGGCTCATAGCAATTTGGTTACATGGGGAAGCACTGAACCGGCAAAGAGCGTCTGATGGAAGTGGTGAACTCGCATTCTCATTTTCTTACATCTGCCACTCATCATTTTGTACATACTTATTTTATTAAGAGCTGCTAACTCATGCGTGCAAAATATGTCCTACTCCCACCTGATACCGTACATCGTTCGCCATTTGTGGCATGTCTGGGTAAATGTTATTGGCCGAGTAGGTGTTTGTTGATCAGTTGGTGAAGCCAGCCTGCTGTAGAATAACACTTTGCTAGCCAGCATAGCTTTAAGATTAGTGGGTCAAATAAGGACTTGCAATATAACAGCACGAGCCTGTGAAAACCTCAGGATAAGCACTCCTTAAAAACACAGTAACAATAGATTATAAAGTGCAACCTCTTGAATTCAACATCAAAATGTCTTTGGTTAACATCAAAGTTGGTGTTTTATATCGAAAGCACATTTTTTCACAATAAAGTGCTTCTAAAACGTTTAGCATATAGATACAGATGTGTAAGGTTATACAGATGTGTAAGGTTAAAATAACTAAACGTTTTTACTGTTTAAAAATAACCCTTAAGACAATAATAATTTTTTTTTATTTCATATAATACAGTAATTTTATTAGCACAGCAGCAAGTGAAAATATCTTGAACCTAGTCAAATCTATCTACAGTGGAGCCTTGAATTACGAGCATAATACGAGCTCACACAGCGGGAGAGGAAGGCCGTCCTCCGAGTATGAGCGAGAGTTCGAAAAGATACGGTCGGCCGCGTTACTTGGTTCGGAGGAAACACGTGATAGTCTTCGGGCCAACCGGCTGAGTGGTAGTAGTAGTGTTAAAGTGGGAGCCCCCTAGTGACAGGGAGGAATTGGACATGACTAAATTAGGGAGGAAATTGGGGAAAAAATTCAAAATAAAAAAAAAGAAATATCAGGGAATATTATGGAACTAGAAGGCCAATTTAGATTTTTTTTAATTTAGTTTTAATAATTTTACTTCTTGAATGAAGCAAAATCAGGCTTAATAATAATAATAGCATAATAATCTATTTGCTTAGTTGAATATTTAAATTAAGAAATTCTAGATAAAGATATCCTCACATGCTGAAATGCCATTTTTGCAGAATATATATTTTAGTGAGCACAATGATTACTCCATAAAAACTGAATCCTATCTGTGCACTTGCTACAGGCATTTTAAATCTGTTCCCAGCTTATAGCCCCACCATGTGGATGAGGAGAGAGAAGACAAGTCTCTACTGAATCACTGCAGTTTAAAAACAGACTTACACAATCACCCAGGCTCTACTTACCCATCGCTGGCTGGAGTTTCATTTACTACGACAGACGGCATGACTGGGGTTGAGCTGGGCTCAGATTCACTCAAGGAGATTCGTACTGGGTCACTGCTGACCGGAGTAGATGGGAAAGGGGACGATGGTGTGATCGAGAGGACGGGAGAGGTGTTGCAACTTGAACCTGGAAGAGAAACAAGCTCACTATGTTTGCTCTTGTATTTAGAAAAACAGGTGCAAGTGTGTGACCAGGTCACAGATTAAAAAGCAATCTACAGTATAAAGCAAGATAGAGCACAATCTACATCTGATGGGAAGTTTTTTGGTTAATGAATGACTAATGTATGGAGCAAGGGACATGGGTGAGGGGGAAAAATAATTGAAGTAAAAACAAACCCCGGGACACGGAACGAAAGGGAATAAATAAATTGGCGACGAAAAAAGAATCTGAGGAAGGGGAAAAAAACAAAAACCCCGGGAAAAGAAATCGAGACCACGTGACTCGTATTTTCAGCGCCAAAATACGGAAAGGACAAGTTCAGAGCACAAACTTTATATTTCTTTATTATCTTCAATATGTCTTTGTATTTTAGTAGCTGAGTAAAATTCAGCTACTCAGAATTGTACTGAGTAATTCTCTCCATGCCTGTTTAACAGCGCACATGTAACTCTAATCCGAGTTTATAATAGCTTTCTCCGTATGCTTCTTCTTCCATTGTTTTTTAGCAGTTGGCAGCCAGCTTTTAGGCGCATTACTGACCCTAGCTGGACTGGATCGAGATTTTAGGAGCATCGCTGCCACCTGCGAACTTTTGCCGAGATCTCGCGAACTTTTCAAACAAAAAAAATTTCCTAGCTTAATTTTTTCCCCCCATTTTTTTTTTGCCTCGCATTTAAAAAAAAAAAAAAATTGCCTCTCATTTTTTCTCCTCCATGTCCCTTTAGGGGCTCAGTACTAATGGGCTTTATGATCCATTCAATCATTACAAGAATATCACAATTCCTTTTTTGAATTGACGCTGCATACGAACGCCTAAAAGTAAAAGCACATCCAGGTTTTTTTTTCTCTACAGTTCTAAATGATCATCTCTGCTGCATTAATTCAGTCTGTGCAATGTATGTGAAATAGATAGCAAAACGCAGGGGCCCCAAATATATACACACACTAACATGAAAAATATATGCCTCTCATCTAAAGGTCACATATAGCATCAACGATGGTGTGACTACTGAAATCTTTAGACGAAACATACTACACATTGCTGACATAATTCAATTTGAGTTGTAAAAAAGAGCAACTGTTGAAGTGTGTATACATTTTATGGGCCCCTCTGTATAAAGCAGTATTTTTAAAGTGAATATAAGGGGTCCTCGAAGCATGAAATCGGGGGGAAACCGCATCGCACAATACCATTCTTACAATAAAATAGTTCTTATGATTATTAGCTGGACTGACTATCCGCTTCAATCAAAGAGGTTTAGTCTAAATTTCAGTAACTTAAAAAAAAAAAAAAAAAAAAAAAAAAAAAAACCAGGTGTAGAAATGATGTCAGCATGGACCTAATGTGTCATGTTAGTGGCAAGTTCAGAAATCGAAATCAAATAGATAGCCAGAACACTACTCTACACATTTACGATGTCTAACCCGAAACAAACAGAAATTCCTGAACTATAATTTCTAAAATCTTTGAACTAGGAGACTTGATGTGAGAAACCTGTAGTGGGACTGAAGGAGGAAGGCGCAGAAACGGGCAGAGAGGAGGAGAGCGGAGCATCCAGAAGATTGTGTGCCGAGGACCGTCGGCTCCTCCTGCCCTCCTGCTCGCTGTTCGTGGCTTTCCTCCGCTCCTTACGGATAAGCGTAGACGATTCGTCTATCTCTCCATCCTCATGCTTCAAAGCGTTCTAAACAAAACACATACACCATCACGGCACTAGGATAAGTAGACTTCTCATATACAGTATAGCACAGTTATGCTGCTGTTCCTGTACCTCGTATATAGTAAACTGGTGTTTGAGGTCAGGGTCGATGAGTTTGCTGTTCACGTGTTTCTCCATGATGTACTCCATCCCTTGATGCTCCAAGGAGTCGGTCACATCATAGAATGAATCCTGGTCAGGCAGAGCCGCTAGAGTCTGACAAGGAGAGGGGTGAAATGCTTAAAATGAAGTCGGGATATGCAAAGAATACAGAATTTCATTGTGAGGTAATGTATACGTGACGAATAAAAGTCTACAGGGGCCACAAAACTTCTGCAGCTCCCATTGTACACTCTCCAAGTTGTCTAAAAGTTAAAATGCATGGAGATTATATGCATATACGGATCACGATGACGTTACTGGCTGTAGAGTTTATGGGGGCGGTGGTGGTAGTGGTTTAACAGCAGGACAGTGGCGTACAGGCAGGTGACGGTGCATGTGGTCCTGATCTTGAAAGGGAGACTACCGAGTCGTAAAGCTGAATTTCTGTTCTGCCTAGCAGTCATATTTTTTCCTGACTGTGCCATGGACGGTAAAACAAATTAAAACCAATCTAAACAGCAGCAGACCTGTACTCTTGAGCTGTGTGCAGTCTACGTGAATTACTACTCTGATAAAGGTCAAGGCGTGATGTACTGTATGTGCTACCTTGTTAATAAGGGTCATAGTGAAGACCAGGAGCTCTGTATCAGATCCATTCTTCTCCTCTAAAATAGACACCATGTATGACCAGGACTTCATACCTGCAACAGAACATCCACAATGAACCTCATTTAAAGCGGGTACAGAAAAATAACACTTCCTCTGAATTTGTCCGTCATGAGCTTTTTACCTCTTTTGCTATCCACCGTGTTGACAGCCTGAATAAGGAGCGGGCTGTTCGACTCTGTGTATTCAACAAACACTATGAGGAGCTTCAGAGCCGTCTTTACGACCAGCCGAGACTGAGAGAGAGAGAGAGAGAGAGAGAGAGTGTAAGAGCGAGAGTGAGAGTCAGAGCCTGTATTTGCATCCCTTGTACACTAGGTGGCAGTAACAAAACAAGAGTTCTTACTGAACTCTAAACTTTTTTTTTTTTTTAAGAATAATAAGGAAGCATGTGTAATGTACTCTTTTAGCACTGTTAGTCCTATCCCCTTACAGAATTTCCTTAACATTGACCTTCAGGGAAGTTCACACCAACATCTAAAGGGCTCCTTCGTTATGACGTTCACTCAGGCAGAGTTTAATATAAAGGACTGGCAAGGGATCGTGTTCAGGAGAGGATTGGGCAAAATGATTATATAATATAAATAGCATGCTAAATTATGTCACAATGCATAGATACAAAAATAATAATGTGTTATTGGAAGTATTTTTCTAATCTATATAAATGTCTCTCATTTTCATTTGTAAATTATCTATTTATTGAAATCGGATACATGAATGAATCATTAAATAAAAGCAAACCATGATGTGAAAACTTTCATCTTGTCCACACAAAAGCTGCCAAAAAATCTTGACACAATTTAATTTTCGAGATCAGAGAAATGTTTGAAGAACAAAAACAAAACTAACAAACAAACAAAAAAAAAACATTTTAAAATCCACTCCTAATCATCACCACCTCCTGTTGCGAACACTTGTGTGATAGAACTTTTGCACACTTCTGAGTCATGAGAAGAAATCTGAAGCCAATTTTAAAATCGGTCCTGAAACCCGGGAGATGAAGTTCAGCGGTGTCGCAACATCTGTTGTTTTCACTTCCTTAGTGAAGGCGTGACGTCGGTGAGGAGAAGAAACTCGGCTGAGGATGAACTGCTCAGGAAGCTCGGCATGAACCAGTGCACCGTGGTGTGAAAAACTGCTGTACTCCAGAGCTGTAAATAAACCCTAAGCACCAGGTGCTTCAGGTACGAGCATCGACTAAACACGGACATGTCGAGCTTTATGCTGGCAACGAAGCATGAAACGTTATATATTTTCCAAACAAATGCACAGATTTTGTGAAATATTAACTTACTGGTTTTTATGAACGACTTTATTGTAAACCTTCTTAAAAACGATATGTAAATGTCACCTTATTTAACAGATAAAGTGATTCATAAGATGCAGTTACAGCATCTTGCTCAATACCATGAAAGTGGAAGATTGTTGTTACACTAATGACCCTTTTCTCAGTGCTTCACTTTTTTGAACATGGAAGTATTTAAACGTTGCTGCCCACAAACTAAGAACTGTCAACCGCAGTCCACCACTAATTAGACCGTGTGTGTGTGTGTGTGTATATATATATATATATATATATATATATATATATATATATATATATATAATGTGGTTACTCACCATGCTGCCACAAAGGGTGTACAGCCACTGCACCGTCTCGTTATGGTTTATGACGCCATTCATCCCATCCACGAACAACATGATTTGACTCAAAGCTGCAACATAACACAAACACACACTAAGCAAACACTTCTGCTTCTCTGTAGTTACTGGAATCTAAACGAAATGTAGCATAAGGTGGAAAGTTCATCAGCAAGGATCGGGCTTCGTTCTGCTGGATATACAGATTTGTACTAAAAGCTGTTTGTTGTTCCAGTATAAACTTCCTGTCCCATAACCCACGCCAAAGCTACAGCACGGCGGAATACACGAGGTTACTAATCTAAAACATAAAACAGCTCAGCGTTTATATGCACTCGACATGAACCCGGGACAGGGCAGACTGATTACAAGACAAGCTAAAAAACAAGCAGCATGTACAGAGCTTTATGAGAGCTTACACTCATCACATCACGGCACAGCATGCTTTAGCCGTGTTTGGGGCATGAGATACACCGAAATAAAAATTCTTGTTCAAAAGCAAACTTAGAGTTTATTGGGCTATTAGTTTTTATTATATTGATAGAGTTTCTTTTCTTTAGCTTTATGTGCATTTTTATGCATAAACAGGACTCATTTTAATGCGCAATTGGTAAACAATGTAATAAACGGCACAAAATTCTAACATGAAATATAAAACTGTACTGTATATTGACCAGGAGATCATATTTTTACATGGTGCATCAAACTAATAAAGCAAAGGTTGTTGTTCTTTCTGCTGTTCCCCTTAAAAGGTCACCACACTGGTTCACTCGTCCCAGCCAATGCCTTACATTTTTAGATCCAATTACAATGTTTGGATCATGAACTCAGGACTACTTCATGGCAGGACAGAAGCTAAGCTTCTTACCACTGAGACACCAATGCCACAAAATTGCAAAACAAAATCAAGTTTTGTAAAAACAGTAAAAATGTATAGTTTGCACAATTGCTTCTGAAATAATATTTTTCTGAGATATGCAACCTGATAGACAAAAACACCTTAATTACCAATTTGTCATTTGGAATTTGAATCCACTGTTGACCTTCAACCAACATGGCCTTAGCCACACCCCTTTTCCATCGTCCATCTCGACCTTTCACCACACCCACTGTTAGACCCACTTGTTCACCTCACCACTGGCCACGCTCCTCCCCGTCCGACCACTGGCCACATCCCCCTCCACCCGTCCGACCACTGGCTACACCCCCCTCTCATCTGTCTGACCACGCCCCACCCTCCTCACCCGCCGGAACACCGGCCATCCCACCAACCAACCGACCCACCCCAACCCACCCCTGCTCACCACCCCGAACAATGGCCATTCCCCCAACACCCCCCCCCCCCGAACAATAGCCACGCCATCCCCAACCCCCGAACACACAACCCCCCCAATCTGCTCACCCGTCCAAACACAGGCCACACCCCTCACCCCCCCAATTAATCCAGATAATTAATCCAAATTAAATATATTTATTTTTCAAAACACTCCTTTTTATTCAGCATTCATCAATTCCCTTTTACTTTCCTGATCCCTCACCTCGAAGAATGTAGTTCTGGTAGTTGTGGTCCGCCTCTACACCCACTTTTATAAAGCAGGTCAAGCCATCAGAATTCACAAACTCTGGGACAAGATCCTTATCATCCTGTAAGACAGAGAGAACAAACAAACGGTTATAAACACTTGTTTATATTAATGGTTTATGATTCAGTATAATGTACTCTCTGTGTTTTGATAAGATACTTCAATCATAAAATCCCCCATTAATTACAATAATACACTGCAATTATTAATTCCCCAAACACAAGCGAACAGAATTTAAAATAAACTCTGCACAAAGTAGCAAAGCATTGGGATGAATATAGATGCACCAAAAAAAAAAAAAAAAAAAAAAAAAGTATAAACATGACGTCCAAACATAAGCGCAACGTCTTGCACACTGATGCCGCTTTATCAATGAAAAGTCTGGGAAACTGTAATTACACATAACCTCCAAATAAACTCTCCACAACTGCCAAGATGCAGGACAGCTCATTAATTATCATAAAGTCCTGCCAGTAAAGATAAATAAGCGACACTTCACTGTACAGTTCTTCCAGAGGGAATTGATCAAGCCACATCTTTTATCCAATCGGTGCCAGTATGTAGTCACCTCACTGCAAACTCACCTGAAACAGTTGCTTTAATGAGAAGAGTGAGCGACGCAGTTCAGGCCCGTGGGAGTTATACAGCTTTTCTGCAAGAGACAGAACAGTGTTGATATGATACCTGGTGAAAGATCAAATAAGTCCTTCACTGGAAAGGGGCACGAAATTAGCTTTTTGTCATGGCATAAAAAAGTTATAGGTGCACAGTGCCCATAACCAACATAATAATAATAATAATAATAATAATAATCATCTATGTAATCATCTTTTAAATTACACAGTATGATATCAAATATTTAATAAATTCAGCAAAATCTGAATATGATGTTAATATTCTACACTGATGTCACAACCTCACTTAGTTTATAAATCAAAATTTTATTTAATAAAAATAATAATAATAATAAAAATATACACTACTTGTCAGGATTTTGTCACTGAAATAAGAATATACAAGAGGCACACACACTTTGCTTGTGAAGTAATCTCAAAATGTCATAAGAGTAAAGAGGCCTGTGCATAAAGAAACTATAATCAACTATAAAAAAGCTTCGTCGTCAACCATCATTAGTTAATCGACGCGGCATGAAGATGTAAAGGTGTGGTTTGTCATTTTAAATCTATTTTAAACCACTAATGAATCATATAATTATAGTGTTAGGGTTAGTAATGTGAGTAATAATACTGAACGGAAGTTGCTGGCTTCTTTATTCTGTTTATATTATTTCCGTCCCAGGTTAAACTGAGATGGGCAGCACTGTGCATCACAGGATCTTTATATTGAGGATCACGTTACAGACAGTACAGTGCTGTGAGAATGACGAACTGCTCTTTTAACAGATCAAGTGAATACATGGAAAACTTGTCAAGAACTTGTATCTCTAATGTTTTTTTTAATTTTTATTAATAAGTAATAACGATTAAGAACGTATTCAACTGAAAAGAAGGACGCCAAACTATTTAACTACTATATATAGTACAACTTCTATAAAATCATCAAAGATAATCCATATAAATTTCTATCACAATTTCTAAGACTTGTGATTTCTGTTCGACCTCATTTGACATGGCAGAGGTGTCGAAAACAAGCTACACATGACGGTCTGCGGCCTTAAATCGAAAAAAGAAAATCGACACCATTATCCATACAAGTTGCTTTGTAATAGAAACAAATAATCATCATAAAAAAGGCATATTTAAGCGGTAATCCATACAAGCTGCAACATGCGGCCTGTTGCAATTTCTTCCACAGACAGATTTACGGTTGCACTACTTTTCTTTTCACTGGAACCGTTCTCTTTTGACGCTAAACAATGCCAAAGAGCAAACGTGTCCTGGCTGAACTACACAACACAGGTCATAACAGCAGCAGCAGCAAATATCCCAGAACAGCACTAGCAATACCTCCACTTTTTCATAACTCCGTCCTGGGCTTGTTTAAGCAAAGCACCTTCACGCTTTTTGTCTTTTTCATGCCAAATTAGAAACCCGCTATGGGAAGACTTTGGCTGAGAGGGAGTGCAGAAACTGCGGTATATTATGCAGGAATTTTGATCGCCAGATTGATTATAATAAGCCAGTTTGATCCTGTTAAGTCAGCCTGGTTAACAGCAGCAGGCCATTTTAATATATGCATATATAGTTTGATTAATTCAAGCAGGCCATCATTAAAACAGTTGCTCATTGCATTATTACTGTCTAAGCTCTTGCACTAAAGGGCTAAAGTTAAAGCCAAGACATTAAATAATCAATTAAACTGTTTTTAAGGACAGCCCGTTCCAACACAGTCACGTTCGAAAGCACTAGCATCTTTGGTATTTTTCCTGAAAGTTTACCCTGGCATGGCATGCTGGGCATTGGGACACTATGGGACACTATGTTTCTGGTCCCAGTCTATTTGTTTCAACAACAAGAAAATGAGAAACTCTTTCTTGCACTTGCCAATACTGCTCTTGCACTTAAGTTAAAACGAAATGTACCCAATACTGACCATAGATCAGCAACACAATAGGTTTAATTTTGGAAAGCAGAACTATAGCAAAGCTTTTTGTTGTGTGTGGGTGAAAATGCCATTTATTATAATTTTTTTATGTGGAATGACAAAAACTAGACAAGTAAGTGGTGCTTGCCGTGGCAAAACCCGAGCCTCTGGGCCTTTTATAATGACAGTCCACGGGATCAGTTGCCAAGGTGTTCTGAAGTGGTTGCTAGGGCGTGGCCTGACAGCTTCACAATGATCCTGAAAGACTGATTGGTTGCCTGAGTAAAATGAGCCTACCCCCGGGTCTCTATGACAATGGGATCCACCGTTGGGTTCAGTTACAAAGTTCATGTGGAAGTTACCATAGCAGGGAATGAAACTGTGTGCACGTCCTGTTTCAATGGGGAGTACCTTCACCATAATATGTCGATGGGGCAAATTTGGGCCCCCTTTGCGGCCCAGGGGTACAACTTATACCCTCTTGTGGGGTATGTTCTGACACAGCTTGCAAGCCTCCTCAAATGTGTTTCGTAGAAAGTTTATATTTCTACAAAATTGGTCTCAACATCAAGTCTATAAGATTTTTGGGAAGCAATTTACCCTCCACCCCTTAGAAAAGGTCATAGCACCCAATTCCTGAATAAGCCGCACGATTTGACACCTCTTTTATGGGTCTATGACAAATGGTACAGGACTGTTTTGTGGCAAAAAAATTGTATGGAAGAAGCTGAAGGATTTAAAATTGATTTGCAGTGACACTTAAAAAAATATATATATATATTATAATAATTATTTCACTGGACCCGTGCCATGCCAGCAAACAATCCCACACAGGACAGCAGTTTGTTCTGTTAATTTGTTCCCTTTAGTTTGTATGTAGGGAGGAAAGAACAGATCACAATCCCACCCAGATCTCGGCATGTTTGTTTAATCTAAACATAAAGTCATGGTTTGTTCACTGCGGGCAGATGTGTTTAACTTGGAAATAGGAAATCATAAACAGAAGGATCCAGCCCATAGTTATTCAATTATTACCTTTTCCTAGTTACACTCAGAGTGAGTCACTTTCATTTTAAGACCACTTTCACCGGCAGGTTTTAAGTCATGTCATAACACGAACACAAAGATTAGACAAGTTAAAAGCTACAAACATCCTGACGTAATATAGACTGATTACACATCTAGAGTGTACAGACAAGCTCCGGTGATCACCTGAACTGCTCCACATTACAAATACATTAAACACCTTGCCTAATTAATTTATAACCATTAATACGTTTACATTACTCAAGATATTGCAACAAAAAAAAGTTATGCTTTAAGGCACAATAAATGTGCATGAATTCATGCAGCAAAATATTCCTGAATACATTTTCTTAGCATTTGTCTTGGAGCTTAACATCCCTGAACTCGATAAAGTCTGTGTGAGCAACCCCTTAGCCTGACTTTGCGTTGAGCTTTTTCTGACATGCTTTTCTCCTGGAGAGCGTGGTGGTGTTTTGGTGGGCTGCTTTGACGACCAGCACTCTGATGGTTGCTCATGACAGCTATGTGAGGTAATTACTGTCCCCGTGTGCATTTTTGCACAGAAATAAGAAGAGGGAGGAAGAGCGGGTCAGGAAGATGGTGTCAAAGAGCTGTTGTAATTGTCTGTGCGTGCATGCGGGCATGTCCACAAACAGCAGCGGCACGGGTGGGTTACCATGTAAGGATGTTTTAGGATTCACAATTAGTGTATAAAATATTCAGGATGCAGAAATTCAATATGGAGCTCTGGGGCTGTACAGTTCCATATTAGAGTATTGTAATAGATTATATATATATTTTTTTTTTTTTTTTTTTTACATACAGTATAACAGTTTGATGCTACAGTATGTACTTTCCTCAAGTTTGCCTTTACTGTAATAATAAGTTCCACTCTTCAGGTACGGCTTTCCATGACATTTTGGAGCAAGGCTATGGGGATTTGTGATCATTCAGCCACAAGAGCAGTAGTGAGGTCAGACACTGGAGTTTGGTGAGGAGACCTGGAGTGCAGACAGCATTCCGTTTACTAAAGTCATGCCCGTCATACTGTATGGTTAAGAAAGGTGAAGATTTAAGGCTACAGCATACAAAGACATCCTATACAATTTTTCCAAATTTGTGGCAACCATTTGAGGAGGGACCACATACTGCATTCTGGTGAAGACTGGGTGGTGTTCGAATACTTTTGGTCATACACTGTAGTATACATTCTACCTCTGTTGCACCTCTTATCAGTTTCAATTGGTTTATTTTCCACTCTTAAGGCTTGAGTCTAAAAACGTCAAATTGTGATCGAAAAAGTTTCCAATGTGCCTGGTGATCGTCCCCCACAAACAAAAACGAAGTGAAATCCACCAAGCACATGCAAAGTCCACACATACAGACCCGAGATGGGAGTCGAACCCCCATCCTGGAAGTGCGAGGCCACAGTGCTAACCACTACACCATGTGTATAGATGATTTTTTAAAATGTATTATTATCTTATTATTCCAATATAATTCCAATTGTGCAAACAGTTGCATGCAAATAATAATTACCGTTATTATGGATTAAAATTTATGGATTGCTTCTAGCCTAACAAATGGAGATAAAAGTGTTCACTTATTGAAGTTATGCTTTTAAAGGGAGAAAGGCAGACCTGCTGAACCTGATCAAGACTGTAGATACGTTTTAAGCACTGACAGAAAAGTCATTGTCCAAATGTGCAGTCTTTACCAGGAGGTTTATCCAAAGCACAAACATGAAAGCCAATTTCCTACATATTCTGCTGAATGTGCTCATCTGTGGGAACATTTCATAGAGTGCTGAACTGAACATTTGCAGTTGAGGAGAAAACAAGAGACCAACAAGGAGGCAGTGGAAAAGAAATCACATGAATACAACAAATTACAAACATTTACAACCAAAGGCAAATCAAAAGCTTTCTTTCGTCATACATGACAACTGTTTTGTTCCAGTCTAAACTACATTGGTGGGCTGTATTTTAAAAACAAGTAAATGGGATGAAAATGCCTAGGGGGAAAGAAAAGCACCAAACAGAACAATAGGCAAGTTTCCACCCAAAACATGCACAAAAGTTTCTTCTGTTCATGCAGATAATTCCCAGATCGCTCATTTTATCCCATCTTTGTACAAGATCATTGGACAATATCATCTTATTATCTTCCTGCCTTCACCAAAGACGCTGCATGGAAAAAGGACATAAAATCACTGCTAGATTCGTTACATTCCTTTGGGCCATTTAGTTCTGCCTTCTGGCTCTGTAAACACGATAAATAAACAAGTCAATGTCTTTGCTTCTTACATTTTACAAGATACAAACCAAGCAAGAATATAAAAAAGTCAATTCAGCTTTTAGTTTTCAACACCATAAAATCCATAATAACTGTATAGACCCATTGTCTATAATGTGAATCTCACTCATCATCTGTGCCGCTTAATCCTGTATTCAGGGTCACGGGGGGGGCCTGGAGTCTATCCTAGGAGACTTCGGGCACATACACATACACTCACTCATTCACACACTACGGGCAATTTGGGAATGCCAATTAGCCTAACCTACATGTCTTTGGACTGTGGGAGGAAACTGGACTACCCGGAGGAAACCCATCAAGCACGGGGAGAACATGCAAACTCCATGCACACAGAGACGGGAATCGAGCCTGGCCGGGGAAAATCAAAATCTATTTTATCAATTTGTTGTACATTAAATAAAGGCGGTACAGTGGCATAGTGGTTTGCGCTGTGGTGTCGCACCCCCAGGGTCCGGGTTCGATTCTCGCCTCGGGTCTGTGTGCATGGAGTTTGCATGTTCTTTCTGTGATAAAGCTGGTTAGGCTAATTGGCGTTCCCAAATTGTCCCGTAGTGTGTGAATGAGGGTGTGCGTGGGTGTGCCCTGCGATGGATTGGCACACCGTCCAAGGTGTTCACCGCCTCGCGCTCCAAGTCTCCTGCAATGAGCTCCATGCCCCCTTCGAACCTGTACACAGGATAAAGTGGCATTCCATGGAGTGCCAGCCAGACCATTTTGGAAAAGCCAACACACAAATATTTAGGATGCATTCGAATTTTTGGTCAGATCAGATTTACACGTCATGACCGTTCACATTCACAACTGACTTTTATCTGACTCCAAAGTGGCCGCGTCTGTCCTGGGAAACGGCACGCAGGCACACATCGATACGTCTTTGCTCATGACATCTGGGCTAAAAACACGTCGCTAGCTCGTGCAACCACTTATTGATTTTAAACAATGGATGTGATTTCAGCCGTTTTAGCAGGTATTGATAACGCAGCTACAGTATGAAATCTTCAATTCAATTCTATTCCTATAGCGCTTTTAACAATGGCCATTGTCTCAAAGCAGCTTCCATAAAATGTTCTTTTCTTTTCATTTTTGTGAAGGGAAGTGGGACGAAACCAAGGACCTGAAGGAAACAAATAAGGAATGAAAAGTTCGCATATGAACTTACATTTGGTACTGCCTGGCACTTAATGTTAAAATCTGTATGTATATTTCCTATCAAAACAGAGCTAAATATACAGTAATGGGTGATTAAGTTGGATTCTTATATTACCTAGGAATCTGATTAGGTAATTTAGAGATAATAAATAAATAAATAAATAAATAAATAAATAAATAAGTCTTATTTAGGGTCAGAGTTTAGCTGAAAAACATGACTACTAGCAAACAGGACTGACCCTGGGGGAAAAATGCATTCCAGTATTAGCCAATCAGCAGTGATTACTGGTAATGTCTATGACATTGGCATTTCCCATTCTGAAACATGTTGGATCTATAATAAATACAATTTTCTCCAGCTTGTGCATCAACACAATACCATAAAAGTATTTTCAAGTACTTATCAACAGAAATCATTTTGAACAGCTGATGTAAGACTGCCAGACTCCTTACTTAACTGTGGTTAATGTAGTGTAACAGTGGGGTCAGCCAACAAGGTGACTAGTGATATAAGACTATGAGGGAGAAAAAAAAAAAAAACAATACAAGCTCACTTCCTCCAAGGAAGCATGACTAAAGCCAGGCTGGAATCCCACTGGACAGGATTTTTCAAACAAACAAAAAATAAAAAGGACGTCTTGTGTACCGAGCTTGGATCACGTTGTAGATTTTTTTTTAACACATACAAACACTGATCCACTTAAGTTAAATGAACAAATATGTAAAGTTTCACCAGACCTGTCCGATACTGTATATTGACCACAATTTTCACACCGGCTATGAAAAGTTCTTCTGCCTCTCTAAAAACCATACAAGCTGTACCGTCAAGTACGTACCGTCCATGCAGGATTTTAATTCATGTCGAAATCTGGCCCTTGTTCTATCTTTAAATTATATGTCTACACTGAGAGGATTGTTATGACTATCCATTCTGTTTCAATTCAGGAAACATATCCCGTTATCTCTGCTCAGTAGGTCTAGCAGAGTTTATTGTCTACCAATCTCTGACACAGGATGTCATTATAGTCACAAATGAGATCAAATAGTTGAAACAAAATAGCATGAACGCACTAAAAATAGCAAAGCGATAAGGTTCTTGAACAAAACTTTGAAACACTTCGTATGCATTTTCGAACAAACGAGTTCTTTCATATTGACCTTTTTGCACCTTACATAGGGACGTTTGTCTGCCACGGTCCTGTCCTCTTCTAAATGGTGAAGGGGACATTATTTAACGGATGAGGGTGCCAAGGCACACACTCAAAAACAGTCACTGAAGCACTTTCAGTAAGAAAACACATCTGATAGCATCGTCATCATAAACAACACATTGTCTCCTTATTAACTGCTGACAAGTTGTTCTGAATTGCCTCTGAACTGTCCATGTTCAAGCACTAACTAGCTTCTAACACAAGGCTGTATCCCAAATCCATCTCTAATTCATGAACAAGGACACTACTTGGTGTGCAACAAGGGACTGTACAGTACAACCTACATAGGGCACTAGCTTTCCATTTCATACCATACGACCCGGAACAGGTAGACTTTAACCTGGGGAATCACGTTAGGTTACCAAATCACGCTCACTCACTCATGTCTACCACTTTATCCTGTATGCAGGTTCACGGGGGCCGAGAGCCCATCCCAGGATATTTGGGGCAAGAGGTGGGGGTGGGGTGCCAATCCATAACACGCCATGCATGTTTTCTTGTCCTTGAATGCAATTAAACAGTAGTCTAATGTTGGTGAACGGTATTTCTGGCATCCACTGTTAGTCCAATGTTGTCGTGTTAAAAAGGTCAATTTCTTGGCGAGATTCACTAAATGGAAGCTGTAGTTAACGCTTTTCCTGACTAGCTTCAAATTCAAATTTTATTTGTCACATACACAGTACGATATGCAGTGAAATGCTTATATGACGCCCTGCGACCTTAAAAATTAAAATTTTTATTTACAAGAAAATAAGGAAATAAATAGTGAAATAATACAAAAAAGTTTTCAAAAATATATACAAATCTGAAATATAAAATAAACTTAAAGTCTGTGAACTGTGAAAAACTTAAGTCTGTACAAATATTGAGGTAGTAAGTGAGATGTGTGCAAATGTGCATATATGTGCAAGTGTGCGTTTGACATAATTGTCCGTTCTGTGTGTGCAAAAAATGCAGAGGTGTTTTAGTCCAGTGTATTGGTTTGATTGAGAGACCGTACCGCCTGCGGGAAGAAGCTCCTCCTCAGTCTCTCTGTATTGGCCTTGAGGGAGCGGAATCGCTTTCCAGACCGCAACAGAGAGAACAGTCCATTGCTGGGGTAGCTGAGGTCCTTCACGATCTTCCTGGCCTTGGTCCAGCACCGCTTGCTGTAGATAGAGTGCAGATCAGGGAGCTCAGTTCGGATGATGCGCTCAGCTGATCGCACCACCCTCTGTAGGGCTCGTCTGTCCTGCATGGTGCTGTTCCCGAACCAGGTTGCGATGTTTCCCCGTCAGGATGCTCTCTATGGTGCAGGAGTATAAGTTCCTGAGCACCTTAGAGGGCAGTCTGAAGTCTCTCAGGCGTCTGAGGTGGTAGAGACGCTGTCGGACCTTTTTCACCATGGTATTGTGGTGACAGGACCATGACAGGTCCTGCGTGATGTGAACACCGAGGTACTTGAAGCTGTTCACTCTCTCCACTTGCAGGGTCTCATGGTTCCTCAGATGGAGCTTTGGGATTTTAGGTCTTCGCTAGTACTGAATGTAAAAGCCTATAATTTATCCATATGGAAAAAAAAAACCTTTAAATCAACGCTGAATCTGAATGAAAACCTAAACTGCAAGCACTCAGCATTTGCATTTCAATTCTGCGAATGTTAAAGTTTCCTACAGCACCTGTTGTAACCAATACGATAAAAACAGCCGAGACAGGATGTGAAAGCATCAGAACTTCCTTAAGAATAGAGTATTATTACACCGACCTCGGCACAGGATGCTGCCTGAGTCGACAGAAATACAGGACGATACAAATATCAAGACCCTGACCTCATTAAAAAGATATTTCTGAAGATGACCCAGATGTTACACAAAACAGAAAGAAAAATACTTCAAGTATACTCTGTTGGAGGCGGCACGAACAAACACTGAGGTATTATTTCCTTTTTAATCCACCTCCGTTCTGAAGCCAGTTAAAACAAACAGGTTTGGTCTTTTAACAGAACAAAGCGCATGTGGAGAACAAGTCAGCACCTCTGACCTTTCAGTCCGGGCCTTATTAACAATGTGCCCGTAGCGTGCCCAAAGGTTAACTGGAGGATCAAGAATCCTGGCCCAAAATCTCACAACCTTATAAGGAAAGCCAGGAAAAACCTGTACAAGGAGTACTCTTGTACAAATTACCAATGGCAGCAGAATCTAAATTATTTCCAGAATCTAAGAGACATGTGGACATGTTCAGCTGGTCCGGGTCTTAAAAGAGCCAGTGCACACCATCGTACGGTACATAAGGGGCTTTAAATAACACCGTACTTCATCATGATCACAAAATTTAATTTAGCTCAGCTATAGATAGAAGATAGATAAAAGTGAGACACATCCAAAAGGTTCTAGAGATGATGAAGTTAATAGGATTTTAATGGCCGTTTAAATGAAAGCTTAAAGGAAAAAAAAAAATCATTCCAATGATCGATGAACCAAAACTTGTCCAAGCAACAAACAGGTGTCGAGCACAAAACAAAGCAGCTGAATGAAATCGAACAAAACAATAAATCTAACTTTCATTAGGAAGGGAATGTGACTTATTGGTCAATAGGCCCATTTCACAAGAAAAGACATCAGGCACAGAAATTTCCCCATGTTTCATCCTAAATTCTGCAATAACATCCATGGAGATTTGTCCCCAGTGCACCGTCTTTCACACTCTGACAATTCTATTATGTAACAAATTTACTACATATTGGATTCACCATAAAGCCATGAAAAAGGGATTTGACGCCAATTCCTCCATTTTCCCGTAATCTCTGTACAGCAATGCTGAGAACTGATGAGAGACCTGGACCGTTAGTTAATCTGCTAAAGTATAGTCTAATGACAGAAAGCAACTCCGATTCCACCTTAGTAAGCAGCTCAATAGAGCAAATGGTTTTTATCAGCCTTGTTTGTTCGTTACAATCTGTGAGGCTGAGCAAACGTCGCGGTCTATAGCAGCTGACCTCAGTGCTGCTGTCGGGCATCCGGATCAACTTATTGCCTCTCTGGTATTCAACAACCACTGATCCTTATCACCTACGGCCTTCTGCAGAGGCTGGACACCTATTTAACCACGCGTCTAATGACATCAGTAGACGAAGCAGATTAATTAAAAAAAAAAAAAAAAAAATTTTAAGTATATTTCATCACTTAGTTCTTCTATGGTCATATGCATTTAGACTGATTTATTGGCAAAGTAAAGCACTACATTAAACATTATACAGTGCCATGAAAAAGCTTTTTTCATTTTTCTCTTGCAAGTTCAGCTTTTATTTGTCTCATATACATTACTGCACAGTAAAACTCCTTATTGCTTTTTGTCAATAGGCTGTAGTCAGAGTGCAGTGTCAGTCATTATACATCATCACTGGAGCAGACAGGGTTAAGGGCCTCGCTCAAGGGCCCAACAGTGGCAACTAGGTGGAGATGGGGCTCAAACCGATGACCTTCCGATCAATAACTCAGAGCTTTGATACACTATTTTTGGACGGCTTTTGTTTCCATTAAATGAATGAAATCATAAAAACTGCATTTTGTATTTACTTGGGTTATCTTTGTGTAATAATAAAATTTGTTTGATAGTCACTTAATTATGCTAAATTTGCAAAAAAAAAAAAAAAAAAAAAACAGAAAGGGGCAAATACTTTATGACACTATACATCAGTATGCACGATAAAATTACCAGACCTACTGTATATTCATTTTCACACTCATTGTGTATACTATGATTTTTACTAGAGATGAAAACCACCAGGGATCACCAGCTTCAATATCATCACAATGCCTTGGTGCCGATGTGATTTGCATCATAATTGTTTTGTATTCTGTAAATATCCCGATTCAATGATTTTTACAGATTCTCCTACAATTCTAAGCAAATTTATTTGCTCCTACCACATCGGATGCGGTGTTGTGTGAATATTCGAGTGCATGACCTGTAGGATTACAGAGGAACAGCAACATTTTACCACCTAAAACCAAAACATACTGTACATCAATATTAATTGATAATATATAAAATTCTAATTCATTAAAGAAAATCGATTATGGAGTTGACACATGAATTGCAATATGTAGCTGGACCGATGTTTTTTTTCCCCCCCCCACCACCATCTCTAAATAAATAAATAAATGTGCGTAAAAATTATCGTCTGTTGAGCATGTGTCGTTTAAGCATTTCACTGCACATCTCCAATTTATGTAGAGAGAATAAATTATATAATAAACAGAATATTTAGCAGTAAAAACCATGCGACGTTGAAATAATTCAATATAAAAAAGTTATTTCAGGACTCTTGACTTGAGCCTTGAATAGATCATTACAGCAATAACTTAATTTTTGCAAAGCTTTAAGGCCAATGCACATTTTTTCCTGATGTTGCCATTTACAATTATTAATTTATCTACTTAGGCAAACATACTGCACTGTATGTGCCCATCTTCCTGATGCAAATATGGAGGGTTTGACAAATCTCCTCTACCCTTTATCCCAGTTATTATAAACATTCCCTAATACAGCAATCTTTTTCAAATTAAAACCTAAAATGGACTGTGTTTACTGAAAATAAGGCAACTTTGGTTAGAGAGACTGAAACCTAAATCCAGAGAGTTTGTGTGTGATTACATGGCAGCAGGCAGGAACCTGTTGAGCCAAGAGCACTACAGCATGTAAGAATGTAGTGAACACTGCCAGTACTTTAACTTCTGATAAGCTATTCGGCCTGTGCTTTCATTTCTGACCCCTTAACTCTGCTAACCTTATAAGCCAAGCGCGCATGATATCTCCGTAATGAAATAACCCGAGGTCTCGTTTTATAAACCCTTCACGCGATCGGCTTTGGATTATGATGCACGCGATATGAAAAAAGTTTAAAGAACAACTGAAGGATCGAAATATGAGGCCATTAAAACTTGGTCAAAAGGGGTTCGCTATGTGAAGTGAAAGTGCTCGTACGCATGCGAATGATGATCGAGTGACGGCATTCTGTAGGTCAGACTGTAATAAACTGCATAATCATATTTTCATTCCAATGTAATTACAGAATAATTTATTGGAGTTACTGAATGAAATGCTTCAAGACGAAATAACGTGCCAGGAATTTAAGGGATTGAAGATTTCTGATTAATAAAACGGCACGTTTGGGAATTCTTAGAAAGTTACATCATGCATGTATATTCAACTACAAAAACACTTAATGTATTTAAAAAAAAAAAAATGCAATTACAATTTTTTTCAAAACTGCCAAATGATGAATGAATGCAGGTATTCTCATTACTCTCTGTTGTGATGACCTTTAACCTTTACACATTATTAGTCTGGGATCAGTAGCTCAGCACTATAGGGGTGGTGTTTATTTAAATATATAACGCTTAACGCTCAACAAATACAGTTTAGATATCTCAAGTAATATAAAAACATTAAACAGCTACTCTAAAACTTTTGTATATGACTAGAGTCATTATTGTTATTCAATATTTAAAGATGTTTAAAATGAATTTTTCCTAAGAACTTTAAAACTACATTTCGATTTACTTGTTTAAAAACTTTTTTAAAAGTGTCAACATAAAACAAGTTCTTTAATTGTACAAAGAAAAAAACAAAAAAAAAAAAACACACATACATCATTTTATTTCAGAACTATACTACTTTTAAAATTACGCAGATTGTTTAAATGTGTAATAATATTACAAAGTTTTTTTATGCACTTTAAACTTCCATTACTGATTGTATAATTGACATTTATAGGCACTTTTAAAATAAACATCATTTTAAAAAAAATTATGAAATAAATCAATCAATTATAATAATAAAATTATAAAAATAAATAAAAATCACAGGTTTGTGTTTTCACCAAAAATGTACGTGAAGCCTCTTAGACCACCTCATCAAGCAAAACACTAGGCCTTAACAACTGGTTGATCTGACCAGGGTCCGCAATAAACACACACAACACATTTATTCCAGGCTGATGACTCACTGAACATATGACCAAGTCTTGCCAGTTCTTCTTCAGCATTGGCACTTGTATGGAATCTCACACACACACACACACACACACACACACACACACACGATACCAGCCTTAAAATGGGCTTAAGATGTGGCAGCCACAAACATATCTTTTGTATCTCTGAGAAAGGCCTTGCAAAGAATTCCCAAAAGAGAGAAAGAGGAGGAGGGAACAGAGAGTCAACGCAGTGCATCACTGTTAATAGAGAGCAGGAGACTAAACCAAGAATTCCCAAGAGGGAATTCTGTGTACCAAGCTGTGAGTCAGAGCAGATGAGAAACGGAAAAAAAGCTTTGGGACAAGTTTAGGGTGACTGAAATGGCCAGTCTATAGCTGTAGTCTATAAAGAAAAGATGACCCATTAAATCGTGTACAAACAATATCAACTGTGCACCCTATTTCCGATGCACATCTGTAGGTTGGGGAAAATGAGACAAAGTTCAGACTGTTAACAGGCCATGTATGGCTTCTCACACAGACGTACACAAAAAGCCTCTTATAAGCCGGCATGCCTGTGTTAAATCACCCCCATCCCTGAGGACGGACTGTAACAGACAGTGGAGCGCAACAAATGCATTTCATACAGTACTCCTACAACCATAAGCACACCTTATGCAGGGAAGCTGGGCATGTCCCAGAAACACTGCAATGCCACAAGAAAAGATAAGCCTCGAGGGAAGAATGATATCAGATAAGCGTCAGCGGCCCCGAGTCGCTCATTGTAAGGATGTCTGAATAATGACCCTGTTTAACAAAAACGCTTTGCCAAATTCATGACATTTTCAAAATATACAGGTTGCATTCTCAGACACAATGCATTTCTCCGTCATTTTCATCGGCAGATCTGACGGTACCGTCATCCGCAGGTATAATGCAAATAAAGGATCAACCCTTTACAGGAACTACTTGGGAACATACTTTTTTAATGAAAGGTGTGTGTTTTTTGTTCTTCACCTTCAGGTATTGATATGCGGTTCTTCACCCTATTACGGGTTAAAGCACATGTGATACGTTATCGTTTCTATAGTAACAGCTCAAGTCACTGGAACTTGGACTATACAATCCAAGGTCAATAATAAACAAGGAAAATAGTTTAATTAGCAAAGAAAACTTCTGCACGGAAAGTCTGTTCCTTTCTCCCCCCGCTATGGGAAAAGGTCCAGAAAGCAGGACTTTGTACTGTATTTTCCAGTTTCTTCTTTGCCTTGCTCATGAAGATGATGTGAAGAAACGACCAGTCATACCCGCTTCCCCAAAATAGTCTACCATGCCGTGCAACGTATTATTCCTAAGAAATGCACAAAAGTGGACATAAAAAAACAGTTTAGGGATTTTCTCTTCATCTCGTAATAAAGGATTCATGTAAACACATTTCCTGATATAGATTACACTATAGCATAGCACTACTGTACTGTATACACGTATTTTTATGTCCATCTTAGACGGCTACTGTAAATATTATAAAATCGAAGAATTGAAATGACGAAGTTCAAATAAATGAATAACAACATTTCAAGACAGAAAGGAACGCCTTCATCCAACGCTGAGCGCCTTCGGAGCTGGAGATCTGCACTGAAACTTCAATGTTCAGTTCTATTCAGAACTTGTACATAAATGTGGGCAGAAATAGAAGCGCAGTGCCCTGAGGGATGACCTATCTGCAGCATGGCATTTCCTGTTAGCCACTGTAAATGATATTGTTCCGCTTTGGAGAGAATTTCAAAGTAGAAAGATTCGACAAAAGCGCTCGTTGCTTGCGCCACTCTTTGGTCAATTCAGATTTACCCAACTTATACAGTATATGATGCCCTGACGTGTATCATGATGTTACTTATTTCCTGTGAAAATCATTATAAGATATTTAGCTTCCACCCTGAGCTTGAGTCTGTGTGTGGTTTTGTCTCATCTCTCTACGAGTTTCCTCCAGGATCTCCGGTTTCCTCCCACCTCCCAAAGATGGGCTGGAGATTATAAACTGATGCAAGTAGATGTGAATGAATGTGTATATGATGTGCCTTGAAACAGCTCAGGCTCTGTATCGACTGTGTCTACTGAAGACGAGTAAGAGAGTAAGATTTACCATGTAAATGGTGTGTCAGTATTGGTCACAACAGAAGTAATGAAACCGTACTAGCTACATATTTCGCATTTTCCAAAAACTTATAGTCTAAATAAAAAAAAACTAAAAAATATATATTTTTTTTTTCACAATACAACTCCTGCTTGTGTTTGTCTTCATATTTCCTGTGACTCAACGGAAATGAATGCAGGGTCACCGAACACTCTATATACAGGCATCCTCAGTCACTTTAACTGGTCCAAACAGACATTCTTATTCATATACTAGTACAATCCTGAACACACACACACACACACACACACACACACACACACACACACACACACACACACCTCAAAACAACTGCATTTAATAAAAGATAAAAGATAAATGAATGACACAGCTCCCTTTGTGTAATAGTGACCTAGAGCACGTATGAGCTCAGACTGAATGGGAACGGGATCCTGCATCAGCGTGTTATAACAGGAACAGACAGGCAGATAAATACAGAATACAGAAATACACAGAGCCACACATAGCTTTCCAGAATGGGAAAGTTTCTTCGTTCCCACTAAAGCTCATACACTCACACACTATAGCATTAACTAAGCCACAGTGTCCTTGAAACCAAGCCCTGGTGTCTATAGCCTCTCCTAAAATTACTGCATGTGCGGCCTCCTAGAGCACCACATGTCCGTTTCCGACATTGCAGGATCTTAGGACGATGCAGAAAAGGATCCTGTTAGTTTTTATTCCAATTGCCCAAACAACAAACAAAAACACCATGATTACTTGACCACCTAGTTAAGTTTTGATAACAGCATGCTCTGGAATGACGACCGCCTAACTTCCTGGTAACAGCATGTTCTCGTGCGCTGATCATCTTTCCATCGCGTTGCGTTATGAACCAGTATCATCACCACCTGTCTTCCTAGTTACAGCACGACCTCGCATGATGATCATCTATCCAAAAGGTTGCATTATGGTCCAGTATGATGATCGCCTAACTTTCTTGTTACAGCATCCATTACTATGACGCTTGCTCTACCTGTCCATCATGTCGCATTATGGTCCGGTACAACGACCATCTGACTTTCTGGTTCCAGCATGTTTTAGAATGTTGCTGCTGATTTAAGACACTGAGGAAATGTCATGACGTAATAACACTCCTGAAGACTTGCAGACTAGAGGAGAAGCTGAACACAAAATCATCATTGTGAGCCGAGTGAGGGCTGCATGACGGAAACAGCACTGTACTAACACGGGAAAACACGACGGCGCCAAATGCCAAAAACAGCACTGAGGCAAAACATAAACCATGACTCATGTCCTATTTCTACATATAGGATTATGACATAGAGCCATAAGAATGCTTCCAAAAGACTTTCCCTTAAAAACCACTCATGTTACAATAGGCCGTGAAAACATAGGCATGTCTCTCTGTCCATGAAGAGGACACTTGAAACATACTGTAAATGTGCATTAGAAATGTATTAATAGGAATCAAATCATAAATCAAGTCAATATAAACTTTTTTCAATGCGTCAATGATGGATATTACTTACATTCCTTTTTTCCTAACCGGTTTGTTCTGGTGATTGATCTTGGGTCCATTCCAGGAGTACTAGGTGTCAAGGTGGACGTAACCACGTTGACATCATCATGACATGTGCACACTAATTCACACCAAAGGTAAACTTCTAAAAGCATCTAGTTTAACTACTGGGTACGTTTTCAAACATGGGAGGGAACCAGAGAACCTGGAAGGAACCCACATGGATACAAGGAGAATATACAAATACAAAACGCCACCCATGACGTAACCCGAGCTCAAGGACAAACTGGAGCTCAGACGCCGGGAGCTACATGGAGATGGACAGTGCTACCTGCTGAGTGACCGTGCGCGTTACAAATACACATACAGTACATACACAAACCACGATGCATATTCTAGTTATATCCAAGTGACAATGTCATATATACACATGGTATTTACAATGGAGTCATGCATTTATAGCTTACTATAAATAAACTGATACTATGCAGAGTGAAGCAGCACTCCTGGTGCAAAGGCACACGTCTTAAAGGTGAACTAACTCCATTCTGTTCTGTAGTTAGATTAATCATCCTGTCGTGGCTAAAACAATCGGGTTGGCGAACTGGTCCGTCTTGTTAAGGTATGCATTTTTGAACACAGTAAGCCAGGGCGTGGAGGAGTTTAAAACAAAAACATACACAGTAACCACTAGTGCCATCATCTCATTAAGTGACAGAAATTATAAATCACTAAGCAAACACCGTGATCATTTACAGATATTAAAGAAAAAATATTCGCACCCCTATACAGTCAACTAACCTGGTTTTTTTTTTCCAGCGGATATGCAAATCTCAATATACTGTATATTCCAGTTCTGATAGGCAAGTATGATTCGATCACAATAATTTATTCAAAATGCAATGTCACAGTACTCCTCTAATGAGTCCTACGAATAGACGGGGACAAGTGACACTTTTGCAACACGATTGCGCAAGGTTTCTAATGTCCCTAATATTTTGTTGTTGTTTTTTTTGCTTGAAAACAGATCTGTTGACACACACCAGCCTCCTTTTCCCACATCTTGTGCCTATTTGCTTTGTCTTATAAGCAACACAGGCTATTAAATACCTACACCCATATAAGGCAGCCTACTGTATTTATGCACTTTAGAGATTACCGATCAAGACTGTGTGTGTCATGGAACAAGACACCGAACACACCTGTCATACAAGTAGCTAAAAGAGGTATGGATTTAAACATTTCAAACTTTCAGAGCTCAAGGATAAGAGACACAATGCGTCCACAGGAACTCCTCCTAAAAGTGCATTCTGTTAGTATACGCTTCAACGTCTCCTAGCAATAAAGACAAACCACTAGGCTACAAACCAGTGTCAGCCTCACACACACACACACACACACAGCATCAGAGGAAACCCACAAGCAGTGACGCATTTTACACTGAAATGCCAGAAAGCCAATATGATCCCTTCTACGCCACCATGGAGACCAAGGCTACACAACAAGCACCAAGTACACACATGGGCTATACTGTATTAGGAAACGCTTATAATTTATACATTTTTCAGTCACATATTTCAAAAGGTTTTAGCATCAACACCTAAAGAGAATGTTATATAATCCGTATAGACGGCTAACGCCTATAGTAACGCTTCCAGTCTCCCTATAATCTGAAAAATTGAATTATTTTCCATTTCAAATTGTCTTGCTAACTCTAAATGATCAGAATTAGCTAGAGTCACTCAAAAGCATTCACTTTTATCAAATATGCACAGAGACCGATTTTTGACTTGCATCATATACACACATATTCAAATAAATTGTGGTAAGTATTATACTATGAACTATTTATATGTTTTTTTTATTTACTCTAAAAATTGCACAGGGTTACAGGATTTTCTTAAGGTTACTGGTCTGAATTTTTAATTTTTTTTGTACAAATAATATTCCAACTGAAAATGAAAATTCAACAGGGAATGTAAAGGATATCACATGATTCCTCCAAGACATGAGCTGCATATGCAACATTAGGGGCGGGATTAAAAAGGCCAGTCGCAAGCGATTGGCTAGTGACATAAGTGATGCGGGTGCACACTTTCTCTTGTGAGCTCCCGGCTAAAGATGGACGTAGCAGGATTTGCTAGAACTCTAGACCTCTGGATGATGGAGCGAATGCGTTTTTGTACGCACCACCCGAGACCGTGTCTGCAATCAGCAAAAAACGGGTTACAGCTGAGGCTGATCGGATGCTTGGACGGATCAAACTTTTTGCCCGTTATGGTCCTTTTAAATCAATCTGTCTGGTGTTTTTTTTTTTTTAAACCTTTGATATTTAATCAAGATTTTAGAAGTGCAAGTCTTACGGGATTGCATATCTGGAGTCTATTCCAGCAAAAAATAAATAAATAAAAAAACATGGATACACACTATAGCAAAATTGAAACCTTTTATTATTATGAATGATCAAGACCAGTTCTCCAGTTCATGAGATGCTACACGCAACCGATGAAGTCAGCATGGATTTGAAGGGTAAAATGAACTAAAAACCAAAAAAGGGATTTCATATAAATATCTTTTTGACCACAATCCCTTGGGAGCTTCTTGAATAGAAAACTCTTTACTCCAGTGGAAAGACGGGGATCTTATTTTCTTTTGCCATCTCAGCACTGTCTGTCTTCAAAACTCATAGCCAAACCTTAGTTTTTTTTTTCGTTGTCTTTTTTCTTTCTGCAGATTGCACAGTAGCTAAAAAAAGAAGACATTCTTACCCAGGATGGAGTGGACTCTCACTGACAGCTGGGTTCGCAGGATCAAAATGGGTTTTTTGCCAATGCTGAAAACAGAGAGAGAGACAGAAACGGTATAGGATGAGCTGGCAGTCAATTGCGGGTCATTTGGTAGCCAAAACACTTTAGAGACTTTTAGGGAGTGCTGAGCTTATTCACTGCTTGCGTCAGCACTGTAGCATTGAGTCGTCTCCAACGCAATCGAACCCGATGCAGTCGTTTAAAGTGGAGTGTTAATGCAGATGACGGATGATGTGAACGAGTTACGTGATGACTATCCCACATATGCGCTCGGTGAAGATGGCCAACGTTAGGATTAGTGTTAGGATTTGGAAAGTCAGACTAGGGAGAATCATGGGACAGACGTGGAAACTATGCTGCAGGAGGGTCAGCTGCTAAAGTCGGAGCGCTTTATGGCTTGGAATTTCTTAAAAAGGTGTTGCATGGCAGCTGGGGCGAAACAACAAAAACAATAAAAACAACGAAAAGCAAATTACAAGTCTATTTTTACGTTTTCGTTCTCATGTTATTTTAAGTGACGCGTTTCAAGTTTGGCGCTCTCTACGCTGTGTGGAACCTGACTGAGTTCCAGCTGTGACCACATACTCGCTGGGGTGAAACACACACACACACACACACACGCGAACACTATGACCTTATAAAACTAAGATTAGCATGTAACTGATCACTACAAGCATACCGACTGGGAAAATAATGCTCAGGGAAAACCAAGTCTCCCCACCCCCCTCATTACGGTTTTCCTTCTTCTCCAATGCCCCTGATTACATCATTTCCAGAGATTTTTTTTCCTTCACTGGCTCATACGTTTGCTTTCTCAGCACAACTTTATAGTCCCTGCTTCACTATCTCAGCGAAAAATAAAGAGTTTGATTTTGCTGCTTCATTTCAGTTATACACACCGTCTCCCCCCAGCAATCGGGAGAGATTTTATTTTCGCTGCTAAGAGTATATACAAAAGCAAAGGAACGTTCAAATCAAGTCATACAGTATATACACATCAGTGTGAGCTCTCGTGTACAGTACGAACTGATGCATAACTTTAACCTGAGGATAAACTATGCGGTTTAAGGAGCTTAAACGATCATATTACTGGTAGACAGGATTTTGGTTTATTGTATAACAGATGAAAAAAGTTTCAGCAACAGAAGAATCGACAGAATGTAGGAGAGAGCAAGACGTAGCATGAAAGAAGCTTGCGATGCCGATTTATGCAAATCAATAGGCAAGTTCTTGTCAAGTTCTCATTATTATAAACTCCAGGCGTGACTCGTATTAAAAGCTAGACTGCTTATACACATTAACGCTACAGTATTAAAGTGAACATGCATTTTGTTTTGCTTATGTTGGGAACGTTTCTGGAGCAACTTCTTGCTCCTCTGGATGCTCACATATCTTTAAAGCAATGGTCGCTCAAATAGTTAAGACTTTGGATTACTGATCAGAAGGTTGGGGGTTCAAGCCCCAGCACTGCTAGGATGCTATTGTTAAGCCCTTGAGCAAAGACCTTAGCCCTACCTGCTTCAGGGGCACTGTGTCCTGGCTAACCCTGCACTCTGACCCCAGCTTCCTAAATGAGATATTTATCTTACAACTTTGTACTGTAGTAAGGTAAATATGACAAATAGCTGAATCATAATTCCTAATTAAAAATATTGTGTAGTGCAGAATATTGGTTCATAAATAAAGTTTATAGTAGTAGTAATGATTGGTCATTAAAAAGGCAACATTTCTATACGCAGCTACTGTAATTAACTTCAAATGGGGAATCAAATGGAACCTTTTTTCATTGTCTACTGCAAATACGAATAACAAACGTGTTGAACCAATACTGCATTGTTTCACTTTAAATGTAATGAAGTCTTTCTTTACTTTATATTGAAATTTAAAGTTCACTTTTCATCCAGCCTCAAACATACGGTATGATGACATTGTAGCTACACAACGCTTTACAGGAGTTTTCCTCCGCGTCCTGTGGGTTCAGGCTTAAATCCTCTGACTGGTGTATCCAGAGGTCAGATTTTAGGCTGAAGAAGATGTACGATGGCAGCAGGAGGTTGCCCAAGACATGGGTTGACCTTAAATTCAGCCAACCTATGAAATTATTACTCAAGCCTATTTAGCCTCAAGACCTTATTAAAACTTATACAATTGCTTGTTATGGTTCAAGTTCCCAAGATTTGAGTAGTCTATTCAATAGAACGTGTTTAAGTTTTACAGATAATGAATCTAGTCTATGCGATAAATATGAAAATGTAGATTAGTAAAGGCTGAATTTGAATGTTTAAAGAATGCTATTAATAAAAAGGGAAATGACAACCATCTGCTAAACATACAGTAGTCTGTTACCAAAGTGTATTTAAACTTAGTTACGCACTTTCACTGAAAATTCACCAGAAGTTACAAACTGCATTATAGGAAACCACAATACGTGTCCCTTTATTAGGAGGGAGGGGAAACAAACATTGTACCACTCAGTCATGTTACATGAATGAGGGCAAGTGGTCCACTCCCACTTCCTGCTCTGAACCAAGATCTCATACCAGCAATCTGTGAACAGGGGTGTTTGAGGAAGTGTGTGAGAGGGAGAATGAGCGCCAGAAGTACGATGATCATTAGGAACCCATTCGTTCTATCGCACAGTTTTGTTTCCTAACTCTACAAAGTCTTATCCTCTTCTGATTGTGGGGACAAAAGCACCAGAAATAGAGAAAGTACACAGCTGACATATTTTTTTAAAAGCAGGAAAACATTTATGATGGCAACACATTTGAAAAACAAGGAATCATTAGTAACCAGGAATATTAAGCAATTTCCTTTAAATCGTATTAGTGGATGAGTGGTCGAGTATTTTGATGAAAGGATTAAGGTGGAATTCAAGTAAAAGATATTATAAATAAAATTTACATTAATTACATAAAAGTTAGTTTAACAATACAAAGACAGTTTAATCTTTACGTAAACATGTAGGTATAAACATGCCTCCATTTAACCTATAAGAAGGTTTTTAATTAGTATTAATTAAAGGTGATCTCAGTTGCTACTGAACCCGAGCACTGCTTTTGTTACTTTATACACCATGAGGACCACGATGGACTGTCTAGAACAGTAAACCCTCTAAACCATCTAATATAACTTGTGGTGTCCACCAAGGATCGATTTTAGGACTGCTACTTTTTAAATTAATATATAAATCATTAGGGGTGCAACACATCTCTTTAGATAGCAAAGCGGCGTGTCATCAAAAAAAAAAAGTGTATATATATATTTATTTATTACACACACAGTTGTTATTATTCTGTTTTATTCCTTCTCACATATATAGGTTATAGCACTGATAAATTTAAGTAAATTTTGTTTTTATTAAATATATATATTTTTAATGCCCTATTGTAATTTATCTGCAAAGCACTTAAAACTGCATTAACCTGTTTGAAAGGCTGCTATAGAAATAAAGAATGATTTGACTTGATTTGATCTGATTACACAGCCATTGTTTTATCCTCTTGTACAAATATTTACAGAATCTGGATGCCTCATTTCCCTACTGTATTTTCACAACGTTTTAATTGTTTATTTGAGCTGTCTGAATATGCAGCTAAAGATGACTTACGCCAGATCCTCGTAGAACTGCTCCAGTTCATCCTTTTGCTCTGCCAGTGATGACTCTAGATCCAGGTAGTTTCCATTGGAAGCCACCTGCAGCACACACTCTTCTAACTGAGGGGTGGAGAAAACAGGAGTCAAAGCCATACACGTGAATTCGCACGCACGCACGCACGCACGCACGCACGCACAAAGGATTTCAATGTTTTTGACCTTGCAACTTTTATACCACTCTTTGCTTCTGCATTGCTAAAGCCATCTCGAACAGTGCAATGAAATAGCATGGCTTTATAGCTGGCAGTGAAAGCGTTCACTCTGGTGTGAATGCATTCCAAAAATATTATACAACGGCATTGAAAAATGCCTCTTAGTCCACACCACAAACGCATTCCAAAAGCTCAGCTATATCTTAACCATGAATTATGGAAACTCTTCCTGGCCATCATTATCCAGTCCAAACAGTCGCTGAAGGGACCGAAAGGAGCTTCCTCAGTCTTATCTGGCTGCATTTCCCCTGCTGTACGGCAGCAGTGCCACGTTCGCTGTAATAATGAGGATGATTTAAGCTTCTGCCCTTATCTGCTGCTTGCAGATCCCACCCTTTCCTTAAGACCCGAGTTCATCACATCCGTACACACAAACAAAAACACAAGCCCAAGAAATGTGGCATGTTATTGTAGATCTTTTACGTGTTATGTTCAAGTTCGATCTCCCTTTGCCTTTAATTTGGTTTTCTTTCATTTCAACACCAGTCTTGATGCCAAGCCTAAAGGCTGTTGAAATAAAAAACTTAAAACTTAAAAAGTATTAAAGAAGCAATTGTGTATGACGATACAGTTTAGTTTCCTTTTTTCTGAGAGTACAAAAGAACACAAATGTTCACATTTCTAGTTTGAACCAAATCGAGAACCAAATTACAAGGTTTCCCTGGGTAAAAAATAAAAAATAATACAACCATACAAAGACAAAATGTCCAATGTTTTTTATATTTAGTTTATAGAAATCAATCAGCCATAACATTAAAACATAAAGCTATTATTGTGTAGGTTACCCTTGTGCCACCAGGATCGCTATGGCACCCAGTGTCCAGCACCGGGACATTGGTGGGAGGAGGGGGTGGTCCCTTGGGTGCTGTGGGCTGCTGAGTGGGGCCTCCGTCGATCAGACTAGTATGTCTGGTGCATTCCATGGATGCTCAGTCGAATTGAGGTCTGGGGAATTTGGAGGCCAGATCAACATCTCTTTGAACTCTTTGCCTGCTCAGCCACATACACGACAGGCTGTGATCCAGTGAGTGTTCTCATACCTTTTGGCCAGCACTGACATTTTCTGAAACTTGTGCTATGTTGGCTTTTCTGTGGGATCGGATCGGACAGGCAGGTTGGTCCTCACAGGAATTGGACACCATTGACCATGACTGATAATCAATGTTAGTCAATTCACCTGTCTGGATGGTGTTAGTGCTGTGGATGAAAAGTGTACATATTTAAGTCTAAGTTTTGAAAAGATAATAAAGAAATGTCTACATGGTCATGGCGTACTGTACCAGATTATTTAATAACACTTCACAGCTTCACAATTGACCATCATTTAGAGGATGTTTTGTAAATGGAGTAATATTTTTAGACGGCGACTTGCACAGAGATCATGTAAGCCTATTTGACCATAACATTGATGCCAAAAAGTGACAAATTGAAAAACACATGTTGAGACGCCATTAAGGAAAACTAGACCTTTCTGCAAAAGTTTTAGCACCCATGGAAGAATCGGGGCTTCTTCTCAACCCTGGTGGAAATGTAACAGATGCACATTAAAAAAAATTTTTTTTTGGAGGGGGGAAGAAATAATAGGAAAAGCCTACACAGAGCCTGTACAACACCTGCTGCAAATCCAAAACAAACCGACCTGCTGGTGTGGAAGCGGCGTGGGTAAGTTTCTAGCAAGATACATAAAAGGCGTGAGGAAACATTTAAACGAGATACAGTAAAAGGAACATTTAAACTAGATAAAAGGAAAATTCAAACTAGATGAAAGGCTCGAGGAACCTTTTAACAGGTTTTAAGATTTTTCTGGAAAACGACTGAAACAGCGAGCGCGCGCGCGAGAGAGAGAGGAGAGAGAGATGAGGTTTACCTTGAGAGGAGCTTCGAGCAGTTTCTGGACGCCGGTGATTTGCAGATTTAGCGGCACCAGCTCGTTGAAGTCACACTGAGGAGGTCTCCGAGGCTCGGGGAAGTTAGTACACACAAACGGGTCCGAGTCCTCAAGATACTGAACTCGACACGTTATAATCGCCATGTCTGCGTCTTAAAGAAACGAGGTACAGGTACAGAGACTCGGCTTTGTGCTGAACACCGAGCCGCACAAGCACCACGGCACCGAGTTACAGCTCCATCAACACCCTGGACTGCTCACAGAGCCTTAAAGGGAAGCTCTGAGTAATGACACACACTCACTCACCCACTGTAAATCCAGCCTCTAACACAGCGACACAGGACTGAACGTCTTAAAATCGGCTTTAAAAATGTGAACAGCGCCGCCCATTCGTTTCATTAAAGTGCCAGCATACCCCGGTCTCTTACACACACACAAACAAAAAAAAAAAAACTCCATTCCTATAGAACAGTCTATCCATTTCCATTTTTATTGCACTAGAAGGTAGAACACAGGGTGCCATTATTTATACCATTATACATTGCACTTGAAGTTGTCCCATATACAGTAGGATTGAGATTCAATAAATGTAGCCAACACACAAGCTGCAGTTCTCACCATGACATATAGGGGGCAATCACTGGTCAGTGGCCAATTGAATACAACAATTACCCTACAGGTGCACATGCGTGGTGTACAGTTACATACACAGACATGCAAAAAAGAAAATAGCCTCCTGTAAAATTGTGACAGGCGGCACGGTTAAGTAGTGGTTACTAGCATGGTGGCCTCGCACCTCCAGGGTGCAGGTTCGATTCCCACCTCGGGTGAGTGTGCTGTACATGGACTTGCATGTTCTCCCCACGCTTGGTGCTCTGGTGTCCTCCCACAGTCCAAAGACATGCAGATTAGGCGTTCTCCAATTGCCTGTACTGTGTAAATGAGCGTGTGTGGTGTGGTTTGGCCCCCTGTCCAGGGTATACCCCGGCCGTGCCCTAGGTCTCCTGGGACAGACTCCAGGCCCCCCGTCACCCTGCATACAGGGTAAAGTGGTATAGATGATGATTGAGTGAATGAGATTTGTGATAAAAATGAATGCATGCACCAGAATTTACATTTTGATTTTTAAATCAACTGAGGTTTATCTATTAGTACATTATTCATTATTACTTTGTTGATTTTGGCAGCTTTAAGAGCACCAACTCACCTAAGGATAGAACGAGAAGGTTGTTCTCAACAGATACTCAAACAGCATGAAGACATCTCTCAGAAGGCCAGGGCTGACCACATCTTGATGTTTTACCCATTTTTTGAAACTGAAACTAATTTTTCATAGTGGAAGAAAGGGGATTTTAAGATCCATATTTTTTATTTCTATGCATGCTCAAAAACGGGTATATTCCAGTGAAAAGAATAAAACCAATAGTAGTTGTAATATTATATATAAATTGTCTAATTCATTCTCCATGAAAGGAATGAGTTCTCAATCATACTCACACTAATGCAATGCCTGTTCATTTTGCAATTAAATTCCTGCATCAGTATATAGTAACACAAGTATATACAGTAAAATAAGTAGACTTACGGAAATCAATAAACTCATAAATCAAGCCTTAACTAAATCAGTTGCCTTAAACTGGGTGTGTTATGATCAGGTCTTTCAACCTGATTATTACAGCACACAGACACAAAATAAGATGTATGCACTAAAAATTGTTACCATTATTACGACTACTATTGGTTTGGACATTTTGTACATTTTCTTCAACCTGTCACTGGTAACTGTATAAACTTACACCTTCTTGTCTATTAATCACTCAAGAGACACTTTATTTCAAAGTTGATTTATTTAGTGGTCCATAATGTTTGCAATAATCACCAATACACTGTAGCTGAAGTTGAAAACAAGTATAAAACAGTATTTTCAAAATCCTATATGGTTTATTTTGTAAGCAAGCATCAGCATCAATGACAAAGCTGTAGCTAAAATTCCACAATTTTGTTTGAATTTTGCTGCACAGAACCTCTTTCTACCTTCAGCAAATTGTCCCTAGCAAGAAAATTAAAAAGCTTAATTTTTTTTTTTTTTTTTTTACACTCCATTATTACGGGAAAGAAATACGATCTTTTTTTTCAGTAGGGAAATTATACCTGTTATCATTATGCTGGTTCAGTAAGTCATTTTACTGGTAACCGCAAATACTGCTTTAGTAAAAAAAAAATCTCTCTGTTGTTATATAATTAAAGGCTGATTAATTTTTCATCTCATTAAATACCCTTCAAACACCACAGTAAAGACTTCTGTATTAGAAAAAATGATATTCCAATACAGTCATCTATTCTTCAGCTTGAAAACCAAAGCTCAGCATTTAGAATCAGAATATCCCTCTTGCAAAAGCCATGTTGATCAAGTTCCAACACAATGACATCATCACATTCCTGACATGTACTTAAGACTACAGACACCTACCACATAACAAGTGACGTCTGAAATGCTTGTTGTTTAATATGTAACAACCACTGAAGACAACAGGAGAGCAGAAACCACAGGTTTACTGCAGCACTCCCGGCATTCTCAGCTTTGTAGGGCTCTATAATTACATCAGTTTTAATTTCACTTGGTGTCACTTACTGTACGATACGTGATGTCTTTTCACGAGGGGAAAATCCAAGTTTTTAATTGATTTGGGAATTAAGGACATGTTACATAATTTTTTTAATGAAAAAATTCGGAGTGATTTCTGTCCTCTGATTCCATTATGCTTTAACACTTCAAGCTTCTGTTCTGGTTGACATGAGGTACTCATTGTGAATCTTTTCCTGAACTTCATACAGCTTGCGAAGCTTTTTGCTTTGTCCCTTGCTGAGCTCCTTCCCTTCTGCGTCATGTGTCGGGAAGCCCTGCGCATTAAGATACAGATAGATACAGGATAAGCAGTTTTAAACATGTTTCATTCCCAAATACAAGAAAAAGTGGATTTCGCTTTGTTACCGTGTCGTCGAAGCTGGAGTACTTGTCGGTTTCTGAGCGGAACATCTCATTAGGTGGAATCTTACTTTTTGCCAGTTTAGCCATCTATAAATAAGAAGGGGTTAAGATTAATAATTCGCTTTTGTGTCATGAGTGATTTATTCTTCCTGATGTGGATAATTCATCCATTTTTTTTTTTTTGTAATTTGGAATAAATACACCAAACATTCACAATATGGATAATATACCAAATCTTTGTGACACAGATGATGTATGCAAATATTTGTGATGTTTAATAATCTACCCAAATAATTATGATGTTTAATAATCTACCCAAATATTTATGATGTAGATAATTTACCACACTAGCTGACTAAAACCTTTCTCCGTAAATGGTGTCCTGGAACAATACAACCAAAAAAAAAAAAAGAAAAAAAAAAAGCAACAACAGGAAATATTTTGATAGGAAGTTTTGGAAAGATCCCCTCTGGCTTGATCTTGGAATGATCCCCAGACATGACTGATCAGAATAATAACAGATAAACTAATTTTATGAAGAGTGAGATCCATAAACCGTTTTGACAATAGAAAAGATTTAAAGGCAATGTGTGGACAGAAGAAACTTTTCCCACTCAACTGAAGCTACATTCATATTATAAGCCACATTGTTCCATTTCGACTGTGTGGTCAGATCGCATCTGCATGTCATGAACGGTTCACGTTTATAATTACAAGCGGCTTTTATCTGATCCCTAAAGTGGACGCGTCTGTCCTCTGAAACAGCACACATCGATAACTCTTTGCTCACAATATCTGGGTTAAAATACATATTTGTGCGATCACTCATTCATTTAAAACAATGGACGCTTGGGAAAAAAATATGCTTGGGATTTTGCTCTGGAGGACGGCAAGCAGTTAGTCAGCTGTATTTGTTGACGTCCAGAAGAAGGAACAAAGTCGTATCCTTACGTTAGAGGTTTTAGAAAACACTGCTATAACATCTGCATTCGCTGACTGATGACATCAGCAAACTACACATATGCAGCGGACAAAAAGTCACATGACTTCCGAACTTCCCGTTCCTATACAAGTTGTATCAGGTATATATCTGATCTAGGACCACATATGTAAGTGATTTGGATCTGATCTGAAAAACATCAGGGCTCAGACAGCCCTAAAAATGTTTTTATCAGTGTCAAATCAGAATTAATTCACTTTATTGCCCCTTAATTTTGGAAGTGCAGGAATATTCGAATCTTCTAACCTCTTGTTCCTGTTTCTTTCTGGCCGCCTCCTCTTTCTTCTTTCTCTTCTCCTCCTCCAGCTGTAAACAAACATATTGATTAATTATAAAGAAGATAAAAACAAACATGCAAACTTTGACCTCAACATTAAATTAATTGAGTGTAATGATAAATATAATAGGGCTGTTGCAGCTGTAATACAAGCCGTGTATAACGAAAAGTGCAACTCGAGACCTGGAAACAGGTATACACTCTCATTCATGTCAACAGTCATCAATTTTTAATGGATCTAGCTTTTTTTCCCCCTTCCTTGTCTAGGACGTTGTACGTGAAATGATTTAATATAAATGACAAACAGTGTGAGGTTTAATCATGAAAAACATCTGATACACCCTATATGAAACTACAATCTATACATTAGTGCTATAGCGACGTTATTGATTTCATGGCCAAACGATGATAATTACCTTTTTCTTCTCCTCTCTCTCCTTGAGCAGAGTCTCTCTGTCCACTAATTTCACCACAGTCCGGAGTCCTTCACAAACATCAGCAAAGACATGAGAAAATGCACACCTGGTCTGTCCAACTGGCACACTGACAAACAATTTCACTATGGCGCTGTTCAAGAAATCAAATGTTGTAGTTATTCTTTACTATACTTACTATACACTAGGGTACACAGCCAAAAGTTTATGAACGCCTGACCATCATACCCATATGGGCTTGTTAAACTTGCCATTCTTGATTTAGTCTGCATTTTGCTTCCATCACACCATCCAACCTTCTGAGAAGGCTTTCCACTAGATTTTAAAGGGTGGCATGTCAAGCACTGGTGTCAGGTGAGAAGAACTGGAGTGTTTTAATTGAATCAAGCAGGCGTTCAGCAGGGCTGAGGGCCAGAGTTATAGGCACGCCACTCGCTCCAATTTTGACAAACCATAACATCATTGTCATGCTCGAAGAGGTTAAAGACGTTAATGGCTATGATGGACAGGTGTCCACATACTTTTACCTAATATACTATAACCTAAGTGAGTATGTGTCATTATTTATGAAGACAATATTAACAAATGGGGAACTTTTCTTTGTGACAAACAGCTGTGTACAAGGAAGATGCAGTAAGACACTCAAAGGGTGCTGTGTAATAAGGGAATAATCAACCAAGGCTGTAAAATTTTACTCGAAGTTGTATTTGATGTTTTATTTCTAAAAAGTCTCTCTCATAGTGTTTTATTCCTTGCATATGTATTCAGTGGTGTTAAAGTGGTCCTGCATGCTGTACAGTACCTTCGTGATCTTCTAAGCGCACTCCAAGCTCAGGCAGGATGTCATCTCTGACTCCATCACACAGCTGCAGTACTTCCGTCACTTAAAATAATAATTATAATAAGAATAATACAAATTAAATCAGAGAAAACAAATACTTAATGGAGCCTAGGTATCACATAAAAAAGAAAAAAAAAAGTACCTTTTTGTTCCCTTGCAATTTTTCTGACTCCCTCCCTGAAGTCTGAGAGCACCTTTAAATAAGGCATGACTGTACTCTCCAGCTAGATGAAGCCACACATACACGCACACACACACATATTATATTAAAATCTACATAATTTAACTACAACAAGGTAACCAGGTATATATTACAAACAATTATTTATTTTACAAATCCATCAAAACTTCATAGTGGAGCAAGCTGCGTTTACGTACATCAACATTGTGGTCATTTCCTCCAACAGGAAATCCAATGGGTTCTGTTCCCTCGATCGCCCCAAAAGTCTGAAGTAGAAAGAAAAAAGTAAAACTTAGTACCACGCGGCGCTTGTGCCATCTGTATGTTGCTCACCAACATCTCTTTGATTGTGTTCGACATAAAACTGGGTGGTGTCTGTAACAGTGAGTAATAGCTCCCAGGCATGCTGTAATACTGTAATGCGTTCCAGTAAATGTGCAATAGTTAATAATTGAGTCACAAGCATAGCGCTTCTCTGCATTTGAAATACACTGTCTGGCGAAAAACAAAAGTCGCCGTTTTGGAAGGGATCGAATTAACGGCCGGGATCAGGCAAAAAAAACAACTAAGGAGATACAGTGGCTGGAATGACTGGAACTGGGTTATGAACTTCACAGGACATTATTTAACCTTCGTGGTAGAAGTATGGTCAGAATCAGGAATGGAGATCACTTAAACGTTCGCTGAAGTAGCATCATAAAAAATTAAAAAAATTAAAAAACAGTATAAATTACGACTAAATTTAATAGTAAAAGTGAGAGAGATTGGAATTAAACAGAGACTAATCAGAAAAAAAGGCAGGAATTTACTGAGGAGCATAAAGATTGGACTATGGAGAAGTGGAAAAACAGCATGTAGTCTCTCTATTCAAGAGCAATGTGTGCAATGTATTTCAGCGTGTCTACAGTTTGTGGGTTGCAACTGGGGAGCCAAGTAACGTCCCCTGAATATTTGCATGAAGTCATTCTGTAGGTCACTGCGGCCAATGAATGATTTTACGTTGCATATATCGTTCTAGCGGACATCTAATCCGTACGGTCACCTACTGATGTAAACGCGACATCACAGTATAGACTGCGGTCACTCCAGGTGCAGGATCCCTCACCTTGAACATGTCTGTGAGGTAGTGAGCGATGCTCTCCAGTAGCATGCGGTTCGGCAGCAGTTTGGCACTTTTTCTGGCAGCCATGTACGTGTTGCTCTGACCCACCAGAGCCCTCATCTCCTCCAACGCCGTTCGCGTGTCGATATTGTCGCACAGAGCCTCGTGGACGCGCTCTTTCTTCTCATAGAAACTAGACACAAAAACAACACGGCATGCCTCGGGTTCGGAAAGCTAGCGCATCAAAAATCTGCGAGGCTGCATAAATAACCGCTCGCAACAACGGATCAGGAATTCTGGCACATGCAGCGTTTTCACAGCGGGGAAGAATGCTAACCTTTTGTTCAGGCCGAGCTCCTCTGCCTCCCACCTCTCGTATCGACCTGTGATGTCAGTTGGAGTCCTAAGGATATCCTTCACGTTCAGGAAGAACTCCTGATGGGATACAGAAATACATTCAAGAATATAATACACTATATACTCCTGTGGATGTGTGTAGCAGTTCAGTCGGTGATGTACAACATATAAATGATATGCATTGCATTTTGGTAAGTGGTACATTTGGGCCAGTGGTGATTACCATTGCATTTATTCCCATTTTATGACTGTGGTAGGACCTCCGTTTAACATTCACACCGCATGCACACACTATGGGCAATTTGGGCGGCAAATAATCTAAACTGCGTGTCTTTGAACTGTCGGAGGAAACCGGAGTATCCGGAGGAAAACCACCAAGCACGGGGAGAACATGCAAACTCTATGCACACATAACCCGAGGCGGGAATCGAACCCTGGACATACAGTACCAGGCGACAGTGTTTACTACTAAGCGACCGTCCTACCAAACAGAAACTTTTTTTATTCCTCTTATACAACAGCTATTTTGCAATGTTTACACTGTACAGTCCCAATAAATAAAGAATGACGCAACTTATTTTATTAGTTTATAATTACGTCTTAATTTAAGACACGTAATCGGTCAGCTCTAAGCAGTCACTCTTCCGCAAGCAGACAAATTAAAAGGTGCAAAGTCCTATGTTGTTAAGTTGTGAATATGAATATCTCCTTATAGAAACCTTCACCTGACCAATCAGAGCGCAGAATTCAACTGTACTTTGATATAAAGATATTTAGCCCGTGATGTTATGCTTTCTTTTTCTTTTTTTTTTTTTTACTTCAAATGAATATCCATATTAGCTGAAAATTTTAAATTAATTACGATTAATGGATGATCCCCCCCCCCCAATAGTTTACCTGTAAATCTGTTCAGCTATTCAAGCTGGGGTATTTATTCTAATGTAAGTTTTCTCCTCCATGTTGCTTCGATGCCGCAGACTGGACGAGGTAAAATTACATGACTGCACATACGGTATATAATATTAATTTCTTTATTTTTAAATATTTATTCGAGAGCGTTTACCCATACAACCCAGTCATCCACTATTATGTCTGCATGTTGGTGCCATAACAGATACAAGCGTTTCTCTGCAATTATGAGTGTGCATATGCACATACTGTATAGTGCATACACCAGTGCCAATCACTGTCTGTTATGCTTTGGGCAGTAAAATTACTCACATTCATGAACTTCTCGTACTGAATGGCACACTCCATGGTGTTAGGGGAGTAATCCAGTGTGTCCTTCCACGAGTGCATGAGGAAAGCCAGGCGCAGTTGCCTTGCTGTAAAGAGGGGGTTAGAGAGTTAAGATCAGATAGTTAACTTTATTGATCCCTGAGGGGAAAATTTCCCTCCTTTTATATATAATATAAAAAAAAAAAAGTAATTATACTGCGAGATCTTGTAAAACACCTAATCTTTTAAACTGGACCTAAGAACATGACTTAAGTCATGCCTTCATCCTATGTTTCTAACCAATACGAGACAAGACCTAATTATTTTAGACTGAAACTAAGATTTAACAATAATAAAAAAAATCTTATGCTAAGCTGAGTTAAAACGCAACAATTTAAACCCCTCCTTCATGCATTCAAGTTTTTTAACCAATCATAGGTGAGACCGATTTTTTGTAACCAATCATAATGAAGGTTCTTCTTCCTCATCCAGTTTTGCAATAAAAAAATGTTGTTGTTTTTTTGGGGTATTTTGGTCCATCCATGTGCCATCTTGACACTTCCCACCCTGCAGATATATCCATATATGTTTCTGTGACAGTAACTTGACTGGTCGAGTTGCCAGCTTGAAACCCGATTGGTATTGACACTGTAAGGGGAGAATTTGGGAACGCCAGTTAGCCTAACCGGCATGTCCTTAGACTGTGGGAGGAAACTGGAATACCAGGAGGAAACCCACCAAAGCACAGGGAGAACATACAAACTCCATGCACACAGACACCGAGGTGGGAATCGAACCCTGTGGCGCCATTTATTACATTCAATGAAATAAACAAAACAAAGTGTAAACATCTGAAATCATTCTTCTTACATTAACCCAGATATACATAAACTTCTATGTATGTTTTTTTTCCTGTTATATCTCTTTCATATTTTTCCCTATTATAAAAAGTTAGTTTCTTTAGTATATAAAAAGGCTTTTTTCCCCTCCACTGTCTTATATAAAAGAGCTCTAAGCACTCCTGGGATGTTGCACAGTTTGTCCACTTGGATAATTCAAATTACACTAAGAACAGAATACCTGTGTTTTTCGCGAGGGCATCCTTGATGGTGATGAAGTTTTTCAGTGATTTTGACATCTTGCAGCCAGCGATAGTAAGGTGGCCCGTGTGCAAAAAATAGCGCACCCAGTGGTCATTATCAAAGTAGGCCTGTACAGACAGACAATAAATCCAGCAGGTCAGAAGAGCAGGATGTTTTATTGTACAGTTCATTAATTCACGGTCATTAAAATCGCTTCGTAAAAGCTGCATATGGAGAAGAGCACCTCGGACTGCGCCAGCTCGTTGTCATGGTGAGGGAAACGCAGGTCAAACCCTCCTCCATGAATGTCCATGGAAGCACCCAAGATGGAGCCGGCCATGGCCGAGCACTCGATGTGCCAACCGGGTCGTCCCTTTATAGACGGAGAGGAAATAAAACGACAGCAGGAGACATTATAAGCACATCTGGGGCACTGATAAGTTGCTTGAGCGGTTATCCACTTGCACGTGTAATGACACTAATGGATTCTGGGTCAAACTGATTTCCCATCAGCTTGTAAAAAAAAAAAAAAAATTAGAACAGCAACAATAACTTTTTTTTTTAAGTGTCTGCTTTCTTATTTTAGTGAGTGATGACAGCAAATTTACACCCCACATTGTTCTCTTGTTAGTCGATAAAACGCCCAGCTTGTTAACAAAAGGGATTTAAACATCAGTGGAGTTAACAACACCGCCCTGTTCAGGAATAAGAATTATTTTAATTTAATTACTGGAAAACATTTAATGGAAAAACATACAATTACATTTAATAATGCTATTTTGTAAATAAACACGTGCAACACTGGCATCCCCTAGTGATGAAAAACGTATTTGTTTCTGTGTATGCTAAGTTTTTTTATTTATTCATCTACGTAGCTACTTTTTGGATCTGGAGCCTGCAGCAAGGCAGGTTACCCCAAGGTTAGGGGTTCGAATCTCGCCTCTGGTCCCATATTCGTGGAGTGTCCTCCTCATGCTTGGTGGGTTTCCTCCAGGGACTCGGGTATTCAAATTATTTAAAGGATTAAAAACGTACTGTAACTGATAATGTTTGTTTTGCAAAACAATGCTCCGTAGCTCACGTATATTTTCATACAGTACAGTTGCAGTTCAATGTTTGAAAGGAACACAGTATTGACAGTCTGGAACAGAAATTGGACTACGGTTCGGAAGGTCCCAGGTTCAAATCCCACACCCGCCAAGTTGTCCCTGCTGGGCCCTTGAGCAAGGCCCTTAACCCCGGGACATTTTTTCAGTAAACTGGTTACTTTTCAATCAGCTATGGCTGGAGAAACACGTCTTGGGCTAGTAATACAATAAATATTAGATTGATTTAAGTGAAAGAAGGTAAGTGCATAAAATAGGTCAACTACAGTATGAGTAGGTCTAGTATTTATATTATTAAAAAAAAGCCCAAAATATAGGACAATCCAAATAAATAACTCCATCCAGTTCATTTATTAAATTGTTAATTTGTCGCTCACAACAAATTTTTGGTACTGTACTGTCCGTCCATTACCATTAACAATTAATTGATTATTGATTCACTCAAACCTACAGGCAATTTCGACTCGCCAATCCATTATCTACTGCCATGTGGGAGGTGGAATGAAACCGGAGACCCTGGAGGAAACCCATACGGAACCATTGAGAACATGCCACACAGACTGTAATCCATTCTCAGGATCTAGCCTGAGGACATGAGGCGGCACCGTACCCAGCTGCACCTCCACGCTGCCTGGGCAGAGCTTCACTGCATGCAAATTAAAATGCACGCCTTTATTACCATTACGGTGTTTGCTTAAATTTACAAAAGAAATAAATGCGAAATGTCTTTGCTCACCTTCCCCCAGGGAGACTCCCATGACGGCTCTCCGGGTTTAGAGGTCTTCCACAGGGCAAAATCGTTCTGTGATCGCTTCTCACTCAGCCGGTCTGCTGAGATACTCAAGTCTCCTACAAAGCGAGGTTGATACAAACATCATTACCAGTATCCACGAATACACAGCACACATCATAAAGTATTTAACTTTCATACTTTCCTCTATAAAAACAAAAAGAGATCCGAGATGTGTACCTTCTCCCTCCTGCAGAGCCTTCTGGTCACCCACTGCTTCTGGCACCAGTTTAGCATACGAATGTCGTGAACTAGCATCAAACTTGGCGGTGTCGAAATACACAGAGCCGTTGGATTCGTAACTGCAATAAGAAGAACAAGAAGCAAATTAATTATAATAAAACATATAATAACATCATTAAATATATCTAAAGATACTAACCCGTATCCATTGTCTACTATTTTCTTAACAAACTCCACGATCTCTGGAACGTATTCACTGACCCGAGTGAGGACATCAGGTGGAAGAACCTGGTATTACATCGAGATCGAATCAGCGTCACAGTCTTGGCCCGATTTAGCTTAACACTGAAATGCATGCGCCTTGCAAAAAGATCGAAATACAAAATCCTGGACGTTCCCAAAATCACTTCACTTTATTCATCATACTGACGAGAACTTTACAAACAGACCCTCCCCCCCACCCCCCCTCCATCGGTTCTACTTACATTGAGGGCGTCCATGTCTTTGTGATACTCTCCTTCCCAGTATTTCGGTAACAGAGAGAATATCGAGTTTTCGGTTACTTGGCTGCCGAACTGGGAATCCAACCAATCAGATAAAAGGTCCTTGGACTCTTCTAATAAAACCTGATTGAGTCAGAACACAAACACATCAGATCAAGTACCAAAGCAACGTGTTTGTGTAATGTAGTTCTGATCAAACTCCATTTGGGTCTTATTTATATTCTATATAATATTTCTTTTCCAACCTCAGCCTGGCGCTGAATGGCAGCATCCTCAGCTCCGCTCTTCATCGATCCCTGTAGCGGAGTCAGGGCGTCCGTCACTGCCGCATCCAGTCTCTCCAACATCTGCTTTTTATCAGGGTCTGTGGTTTCTGCAAGTTTGACTTTAAAGGGCTAAAAAAAACACACACACATCTTAACAATTAAACACTAAACAGATACTAAAAGATCTTGCCAGAAATCAGTCCTATCTGAAGCGGGAACCACAGTGTGTGATTTATTTATTTATTTATTTATTTACTTATTTTCAAGGCATCAGGCCAACCGTTTCCCCTTTGAGTAATCCCGGGAACACGCTGCACCATGTGTGAAAGTGATCTGAGCATGAAATCATCTAACACGTCATTCTACTTCAGATTTATAGATCAGCAATACAAAGTCCAACAGGTAACACGATGTACAGTAAGAATCGGAGTCGCATACAATCTCAGCTGATTTTTCATTCCTCAGGGTGACGTGTGCACGTGTCTCTCACCTCTCTAGCCGTTAAGACGTCCTGCAGGATCTGCGAGGCTTTGGGCTTTTTGGCTCGGTACTGCTCCAGCAGGTGATTCTGTCTGGCTCGTTTAATGATCTGAAACACGGCAGGACGTCATCACACGTCAGCATAAAGCTTCACGGGCAACTTTCCGAAGGGCGTTCAACTCAAACCAGGACTTTTGATTGTACGGAATAACAGAATAGAGTTATGAAGGTGAAAAGTCTCATTATTTCTACACTAATGCGTTTCACTAGTGCTTGGATAGCATTAAGGTAAAAATTTTTAGGGGCCATGATCGGACTGTCTGCTTCACGCCTGAAACGCTGGCCTCCCAGGAACCCCTTAAATGGCCAAAACATGTGTAAATGACTTGGAGCGAGATCTGAAGTGTCTCTTCCGCAAGTTCACAACCTGTCCGTTAATTTTCAAGGATCGGGTGTTCCACTTGACGGAAACGACCGCAATGGGCTCCGATCCACCCCGGCCAGGATCGTCACTCTTTAAAATGTTCGTATTATTGAAATGTTTTACTTTGTGCCTAAGAGCCTCATCGCTGTACTCTGCTTAAAGTCTTCTGTAAATATCAATGTTTTTTTTTTTACACCTTCATTCAGGAGAAATTTCAGACAAATCCCAGTTTGATTTGAATGCCCCTCTTATAAGCCATGTGGTGGAATCATGTTAGACATAAGCCATTAGACATCATCCATTTAACCTGTGAAAAGTATTAAACTAAACAGCTGTTGTTTAGTTAAGAAAGATGTATATAAATACTTTTTTTAAGTTAATAAAAAATGTTATAATATTTACAACTTTAACAATTATTACAGGAACTAATGTATGGAGACTCGATTCGAAAAACAGATGAACGTCTCCCCACTACAATCCTCCCCCATACTGTACAAACTGTTATTTACTTTGTCGTCGATGTCTGTAATGTTCATGCAGTAGAAGACGTCATATCTGAAATAGTCCTTCAGTATTCTTCTTAGGATGTCGAATGAAATGTAGGACCTGGGAAACAGGGACACAGATGTAACATGCAGAAACTTGCGGGACGAAAAGAGACAGGAAAAATAGGACAAAGGTTTTGGCAGTGCTGCATTTCCATCACTCGGCAGTCTGTAAGCATAATCTCAGATCATACGATCAGTCCAGTGGCTTTGGGAACCAGAAACACAAACATGTGCGATGTTACAACACATTTGGCACTTTTCACTTCACAGAGAGAACGAACGGCTCGGCTGAACGTTCCGCGCTTGTACAGTGTCTCTATAGAGTCATCACAGAGAGCAGAACACGCAGACTGTTCCAGACTCGCAGTGTGAGCGATTGTGGGGAGAAAAGCTATAGAGAGCTTTACCTGGCATGACCCATGTGGGAAGCGTCGTAGACGGTGGGACCGCAGCAGTACCACAAAACCTTTTTCCCATGCTGAGGAACGAACAGCTCCTGAAAATAAATGAATAATAAAAAGCACAATCTGTTAGCGTTAAAGAAATTTATTACAGATAATAATATCTAAAGGTTTAAACAGGAATTTAATATGATTATACCCACATGGGGTGTTCAAGTCAAACCGGGACTTAGCGGATGAAGGCGTGCAACCGTTTGATATTTACACAAGACTCCGAACGCAGTACAGTGATGAGACTCTTAGCCGCAAGTCCGTAAATAACGAAAATCAACGGATAAACTGCCGCCAAATTGCAGAAGAAACGCATCTGTCTATAGGAACTCTACAATGCCATCATTCACCAATAGGAACTCGTCTGGGAGGTATTGTCACATCCTCTGTACAGTCCTGAACATTTCCACATGTTTGGGCCATTAATGGAATTCCTGGGAGGCCAGTGTTTCAGACGTAAAGCAGGCAGGCCGATGATGGCTCTGGCATGCTGATTAAACCTTCTACCTTGATGGTATCCAAGCACTAGTGAAACACTGGGATAAGTGCATTAGTGTAGCAGGGGATTATATACAGCGAAATAAAGGGAGTTTTTACTCTCGTGACTATGTTTTGTTATTTTGAGCAATGAGAAGTTTGACTCGAACACCCCTGGTATTTCTTACTTACTTTGCTCTGATACGCAACCTTCCTTCGTAGTATTAAAATTATTAATCATTCTTAAAATATTAAATAGTGATTTTCTTTTTAAATATTCTTTAAATACAGTAATACAACTTTTATGACTGGAAATCATGCATTTTCAATCAGTGGCCCTAAAATACCAGGTAAAGTCTTATTTACCAGGAAATGGTATTATTGGAATTTCTATTGGCGTTATGAAAGGTAACCGGAATAGAAATAAACTCGCACCTTGGTCCGAGTCAGGCTGTTGTACAGTCTGAGATTTGGGAGTTCAGTTCCATCTGGTGGAGTCCAGGGAGGCTGCACCCTCTTTCCTTTCGCTGGGGGAAAAAAATGCATTATGTGTCAATTAGCTGAATTCACACGCAAATTTATTTTGATAAAATATGAATAGAGTGGTCAGATACAACTGTGTGACAGAGCAACATGATTAATGTGATCGAGAGTATAGAACTGCTTCCTTGCCATAGAACTGCTCTGCCATAGAAAAAGTGCAACAGAAAGTAAAATAAATGACGAGACAAACAGGATGGTGTACTGCTGACAGGAAGCACAAAGCAGAAAAGTATCAAACTGACAACCACATACACACACACACACACACACAAAATCATCATCAAGTGTTGCATCATCTAAGGTAGCCAAGAGTTCACTTGTCTTACAATCGAGAAGCTCCGAAGCTCGACCTCACCCTGACCAGCACCGAAACACCAGTCACACCCTGCCGCCTCCTACACATTACACATGCACTACTCTTACTCCCTCTCTACTCACTGGTGTCTGAGGCCTGGCCGTCGGTTCGAGGCTGCAGTGTGGCTATGTGCCTGTACCAGCGCAGCGCGTGCACATGCCGTGACGGAGGCGGCGAACCGCGAAAAAGCACGAAAGCGTCCGCGTCCGCCTGCGTGGGCCCGTAGCCTGCCAGGTAACTGCGGCTGCTCAGGTACTCGTTCAACGCCTCGGCCCTGCGGCCGTCCTCACTTATGCGCAGTAAGAAGCCACAATCAAAGGCTGGGAAGACAAGAGGACGACACACACACACACACACACACACACACACACAGGAAAAAATAGCTCAGTGGATCAACTCTGGATCCAAACAGTAGCAGAGAGGAAAAAGAAGACACACGTCTGTGATGCTGTCAGGACATGATGTTAAGTGTAGAGGACATACAAGTGCACACATGCTCGATTAGGGTTGTTGTGTGAGCAGGCTGCAGCAAAAGCAGTGCAAAGTCCTAAGTTTTTTGTATTATCAGGAAATCCTCAAATTTTCTGCTGAGTGGAATTATTTTAGAAATGCAATCTAGCTACCCAACTTACAAGAATTATACATATTAGTAAAGTGCAATTTTTCCCATATATTTATAAAATAAGGAAGAAAAATTATCATTTCGAGCATATTTTATAACTTCTGTTTACGCGTTCATCATCTGATCACTAATATATCTGATGTCACAAGTGATGCACCACATCTTGTTTATGGACCTGACCATCACAACCTTGGGCTACTCTTACTTAAACTGTTTTGATAAATAGATGCACCTCCAGGTTCCGGGTTTGATTTCCACTTTAGGGTCTGTGTGCATGGAGTTTGCATGTTCTCCCTGTGCTTGGCGGGTTTCCTCCCACAGTCCAAAAACATGCAGGTTAGGCTAACTGGCCCAAATTGCCCATATTGTGTGAATGAGCATGTGACTGTGTGTGTGTGTGTGTGTGTGTGTGTGTGTGTGTGTGTGTGTGTGCGCACCCTGTGATGATGGCATGACACCTCATCCTGACTCGTACCCTATGTCTCCTGGGATCTTGGGGTAGGGTCATGACACTACACAGGATAAGCATTATAGAAGATGAATGAATGAAGTGTCCTCCTGATCAATCCTAGTACCAGAACTAAGTGCAAGACTGTCTTGTGCAAGAGGAAGTCTTATGATATTGTCCTAATGCACTTATTGGACCATCTCTGAGCTGAGCTTCACCAAAATACACACACCCTTTATATGTTTCTGCCATATAATGATTCAGTGATGAGACTAAATCCCACATAGTTGTAGAGTAGAGCTAGTGTACAAAATCCATGCAAATATCTAACCAAAGACACAAAAGCAGAAGGATCATGCAGCGTTCAACACAACCTGAAATACATGCCTAGAAGTGTTATCCAGCTGTGCAAGCTTAAATCACGTCTAACACCAATTTCAAACAAACCATACTTATTTACAACCTCAACTGTATCTTGCATGCTGTCTGTAAGCCGTTAAGACGCCAATTCGAGGTCTAACATACATTACCTTGGTCTCCTGCCATATCTTTCAGGTTTCCCCGGTATCTGATGCAACAATGAACGTGTCCGGAAAATCTACCCGCGTCTCCAAAGCAGTATCATTAATATTCCCACCCGTATTCCGACAAAAACCCCGCCTCGTGCACTCACGACCTGTTCATGGATTGGATGTTGTATTTGCGCGACTGTAAACTATTGGTCAATCCCCAGGTCACAGGGCGGGGCTTTATAGAAATACAGGTGGGAATGAAAGGTCGCGCGACGGGACCGATATACTGTATATATAACATGAGTCCGGGTAGTGGGTTTTAAATAATTAAACAATTAAATATTTTTTAAATAATAAAATTAATTAAGTTAAGTTTTAAATTATTTTTTATGATTAATATGTACCAAAGGGTTAGCAACATTTGTTTCCGGTTAAATTTAGACAGGATTTCTATTTTTCAAAATAAAGGCGTTTGAGACAATGTAGACTTTTTAGGGCCCAAGCACTATGACATGGGCACGATGACGCTGACGTCATCGCATTCCCTCTGATGAAGCTGTTTTAATAGTGTTGATGTCATAAATGGGCGAGGCCCCTCTTGGACAAAAACTCATTGAAATCGCACACGGTTTGGAATCTGCTGCCATCAGGATGCCTTGCATGGCCCCTGAGCGTTTTGTGCATACAGTAGCTCATCTTTACTGGCAGCTATATTATAAATTTTGTTTTATTAAGAAATAAAGAGGGGGCACAGCGGTGGCGATTCCAGGCCAGGTTCGATTCCCGTCTCTGTGTGTATGAAGTTTGCGTGTTCTCCCCGTGCTTGGTGGGTTTCCTCCAGGTACTCCGGTTTTCTCCCACAGTCCAAAGACATGTAAGGTTATTTGGCATTCCCAAATTGGCCGTAGCGTGTGAAAGAGTGTGTGTGAGTGTGTGTATGTGTGTGTGTGCCCGGCGATGGATTGGCACCCTGTCCAGGGTGAACCCTTCCTTGTGCCCTAAGTCTCCTAGGATAGTCTCCAGGTCCCCAGTGACCCTGAGTACAGGATTAAGCGGTATAGATGATGAGTGAGTGAGTAAGAAATAAAGAGCAAAGAGATAATAAACTAAACAAACAAAACATAAAAATCAGAAACAGAAATGGGGAATTAAGAGTTTTTTTTATTGACAAAGACATTACAGTATATTAACAGCATTACAATATGTTTTAACAAGCTTCTGTTAGTAGAAAAAAGTACAGAGTACATGAGCTGGGGGAAAAATATAGATTCAGTTATGCATTGCGCTTCTCTTGTGTAGTGATTCGCGGTATGGCTAAAAAAAAAAAAACGTTAAATGCAAAACATTACTGTTCCTTTAAAATCCTACAGGTGGCGTACTCTGTACTATTTGCATATTTCTATCCTGTGTGGTAGGAGTGAATTATTTGCTTATTTTGTTTAAAAAATATAAAAAAAATTATGGCGAATGTCAGAGATACATGCTGCTCTTCTAAAATGTAGACTTATGTTTAAATTAATTTGAAGCTAAATATCAATCTCTTGTATTTGACATTATTCTGTGTTGTTTAAATGCTGATTTTGCTTGTTAATTGAGAAAACCAATGTCATAAGGAAAGGGCTATGTTTAACTAATCATTAAAGGTAAGTATTAATACATTTACACAAATACTTCCAAAAATTATAATTAACTAATGTTAGGTTAGGTTTAGGGTTGCCCTGAAATATTTTAATATCTATTTTTATATGGTATTTTTAGTTTTGTTATTCAAAATAAATTAATAAATAAAAAACTTTACAAAAATTTCCCAGTAAAATGTTGCACAAGGAACAGTTCCAACATCCTTCTTAAAAAGTGAGTGAATAATTTTTCTCACAATTTAGTAATAAGAAAATATGGCAAACAAAATTACCAGCAGGATCTAGTGGAAGTCATGGTGTAAGCAGGGTTACATGCTTTCATTAGCATAATTATTTTGGGGGGAATTGCACCAAACACCAAGCCAAGCTGGTTTGGGCTCACAGGTACAGTAAAAATCTTCATCATTGTTATTAAAGGATTGACAAACATTGTTTTAAAAAGTTGCACCTAAAAACATAATTGGGAATAAAACATCAGATATAAATGTACCCTTTAATAAAGTATTTTATCAAATCTATTCATTCATCCATGTTCTACAGTATACTGCTTATCCTGTACAGAGTCGCAGGAAGCCTGCAGTCTATCCAAGGAAACATTGCACATGCACACAATATGGGCGATTTGGGAACACCAGAATAGGTTAATTGGTGTTCAAGCACAGGCAGAACATGCAAACTCCATACACACAGACCAAGAGCTGGAATCAAATCCAGACTCTGGAGGTGCGAGTCCAACATGCAAACCATTATGCCACCCTGCTGGCAAATATCAATAAAAATATGCAAAAAGATACATAATTTATTCATGTATCTTCAATAACAAACTTATAAAATATACTGTACAGAGGAATTTTAATTAAGCTGGCAAGTTTAATTGTAATAATAATAATAATAATAATAATAATAATAATAATAATAATAACAACATGTTATTATTACTATGTTACTACACACATTTGCATTTAATAAGTTATCTATCCATATAGAATTTGAAGCTTTGTATTATGTTGTAGGTTTTATTGTCATGGTGGCTTCAATTGCTTTGATTGCGTTTTGAAAACTAGAATTAACTAAGTTAGTCAGAAAGATTACACGAATGATTATAAATCCTTCAGGAGAAAGTCAGACAACCTGCTTCACTTCATTGTCACTACTAAAATGCTGGCCTCCCAGGAACCCAGAAGCAAACTTCTGTGCTGGTCAAAGGCAGAGAGCTCTGTCGGTACCCAATGTGCATTCACTTTCCAGACATATAGGTGCTGGTACTGTAAATGATTGTGTGTCCACTTCCCACAGTCAGATGCATCTCTTCCACAAGTTGGAGAGAAGTTACTCTTGATCTTCAAGGATCAGATGTTTCACTCGTTGCATGTTTACTGAAACAGCTGCAGTTTACCGTCTCATTAATGCATCTAAAGTCGTTTTTATGTCTTCATTCACAAGAAATTTCATTCCAACGCATCGTTCCGTGCTTGCACCAACATGGTAGCCAACTTTTAGGCGCATTACTGACCCTCGTTGGACTGGCTCGGTATTGCAGAGACAAGAATCAAGCTTTTAGGAGCATTGCTGCCACCTGCTGGAATAAATTAGCAACGCTGAAGAGTCAAGTTTTGCGAGATCTCGCGAACTTTTTTGCGAGATCTCGCGAACTTTACGAACAACAAAAAAAATTCCTAGCTTAAATTTTTTCACCCATATCATGTTACCCTTTTTTTTTGCCTCGCATTTTTTTTTTTTGCCTCACATTTTTTTTTTCAAGGTGGAATTTTTTTTTCCACTCATGTCCCTTTAGATGCTCAGTAGAAAGGAGTTACAGTCAGCAGTGGTTCCTACTCTCTGTACAGAAGGCAGATTCTCATAAGGTGTTTGTCATAATTCTCCTTCATAGCAAAACACCTCAAGCCATGTTGAGCACCATGACTTTTGGAGATATTTGTCAAAGAAATGATGTGAGACAACAGGCACGTACTGCATGGCTTGAACCTTTGTAATGAATGTCCACGTACGAGGGGCATTCAAAGTTAAACACCGTGCAGAAGAGATCCAATCATCCATCATGTTAGTCATGCTGGTAAGTGACATGTGTAGCACTAATGTGTCAGGCCGAGTAGCGCTAATGAGTCAGGCCGGGTGAATTGCACGTGACATGCAACCATGTTCGTGAAAGCACGGAAAAGTGCGTAGTGTTGAAATTTCATGTGAATAAGGACATAAAATGATGAGTGATGAGACTCTCAGTTGCAGTAAAACTTTTCAGTGGTGCAAAGGTGGCTCGGTGCCCACTGCAGCTTTTCCACTGAACATTCAGCGAGTGCAACGTCTGATCCTGGAAAATCGAAGGGTATCATGTTGCCAGCTTGTCTGTTGGAGTCATTTAGAATTTTGGTGCACATTGGGTACTGAGGCTTAGTAAGAGTTTAAAGTTAATCATGATGTGACCCAGAGCCCACAGTGCCCTACACAGACGTTATGGCACATCCGGTTGCTGCCTTTAAAAATACATAGTTTATGGATGGATTCAAAAAATATAATCTTTTGAAGAGACACTTTTAATAATTTTGCATAGTCATTAATGCAATATTAGTAATGCCTTTTCCACTTCCACCTCCTTCCGAAGAAATTCTGATGAATGTGTGTTATTATTGTTGTTAAAACATCATCAGGCTTGCTTAAAGAAAATATATCAGCAATAATATAATATATTAAAACAAAAGAATATGTATCACTCTTTCTTTGGATTATTAATAATAATATAATATAGTAATAATGCTTCAGCTTGCATCAATTCTTTTAACGCTAACTAACGCAGTGGGTAATTCTTAAACAACCACGCTGGAAATATGCCGTGTTCATGGAAAAGATGTTACTGTGTTTTAGAAGAGTCAAAGTATTGGCCAAGCAAAGAAAACAACTAATCTGCTTTGGGGTTGCATCAGAACTGGGGTTGTATCTGAACTAAATAACTGATCTGGGATTGCATCAGATGGTCAGGTCTAAGCTCAGCCATGTTATGTGGCAATAACATGAAGTCAGCTGGTGAGCTGAATGTACTGAATGACCAGGTTATCACATCTATGGAGTTTTTCTTCCTTGACAGCATAGGCTTATTTCAGCCAGGATTTGTCAAGCTCAGATTGTAAAGAAATGGTTCAAACATGAATTCAAACATGAATTGGGCACCTCAGAGTCATAACCTTAACCCCTAGTCTTTGGGATGTGCTTTACCGAGCGGTTCAGTTCTCCAGAAATTAATACTAGATCTGAGCTGAAAAGTAAAACCACTCTGCACAGAAATCACTAGGCCATTGCATTACGTTGTCGAAACAATGGCTCAGCACAGTGCACCGTAAGCCACAACCTAAAGGTGATAATCAAGACTAAAAGGTCTGCACAGAGCAAATTTGTGTGAGGAAGCCAGTGTGGTTCTGCGTCCACTAAAATTGATCCAATCTATTGTTTTAAATATAAACTTTTAAGAGCTACTGTATGTTAAAAGAAAACTATCAATTTTCTTTGTTGTTTGAGTTAAACAGTCTTAAACACTGAAAAATTCCAACTAAGTGACTGACGAAGCATGTACAGTATGAAAAAAGCTCTCATGTATTGTCTTTATTTTTGCCACAAGATGGCTCACTTGTGTGAAAAACATGATCCTGAAGTGGCACGTTTGCACCACATGGGATGCTAGACGTCCAGATTAAAATGGATTTTGAACAAAACCTAAAGTAACTTCTGTGCTGGTCGTTTGCCCATGGATAAAAACATATAGACTAGTGTCATAAACAAGACAATCCAAAGTTGTGCATTGACAAATTTAGTTTATATCTAACCCTATGTCGCCCTGCACCTCCAGGGTCTGGGTTCAATTCCCACTTCAGGTCTGTTTGCATGGAGTTTGCATGCTCTCTCCATGCTTGGTGGGTTTCCACCAGGTACTCCGGTTTCCTCCAACAGTCCATAGACATGCAAGTTATGGTTAAGCGGTGTTCTGAAATTGCCCGTAGTCTGTGAATGCGAGTGTGAATGTTGACCGGTTCCTGTTGATCCTGTCATGGTTGTAAATTGGGAATAAATACAATGGTAATCACCATAGGCTTCAATGGTCCATAGTTTGACTACAGAGGTTCCTAGATGGATGGATGGTGTCCGGATGGATGGTGTCCACCGTAGTGTCAGATTCATCAGCTTGACTGACAGGATTGGTACCTTCTGCTAACAGCTTTAACCATTTAGCCTCATGGGACGATGCATTGAGCATACTGATATCCTTTTATGTTACAATGGTTGCAAACAGTGGCTATTTGAGTTATACTGTAGTAGCCGTCCCGTCAGCTTGGTCCTCTTTCCTCTCTTATCAATAAAGTGTTACCCCACACAGATGTGCCAATTGCTGTTTTCTTTTTGGTTTTAGTCACCCTTGTGGAGACTCTATATCTGAAAATCCCAGGAAATCAACAGTTTCTGATACCATCCGGTCTAACATGGTCAAATTTAGCTTATGTGAATGGTAACCGAGGCTCTTGACTTGTACTGTATCTGCCACCAAATGGATAACTGACAGGGGCACAAGTTCCTGATGACTGTGTATATTAACATATAATTTGTGTGACTCAGCTCAGTGCATACTCACATCGTAACTGACCATGCAAAATGTTCATTCTAGCCCTGAATCACTAGCTTACATTAGTCTCCATTATTCCCTGGTTAAAGAACGCATATAGGATAGGGTTAATATGCTCCATGTTACAAATGACCAAGACAGAGTTTCTGTGAGTCATTCTGACATGACTTATGCAATGCACATATAGAAAGAGGAAGCTTTTTTTGGAGCCATGGAGCTACAGAGCAAACAGTGCCAGAGACCGTGGGATGCGAATAGATGCCACGGTTTGAATGTGTGCGGTGCGGTTGTCAGTCAACCTACAGTATACACGTTGCGCAGTCAAACATGAGAGTCTGACTCATTCCTCAGAAGTGCTTTTATATACTGTACATACAACTCCGCTTGTCCTAAAGTCTAACTATGAACTGCAGTATTATTGTATCCTGAAATCAGGATTGGGCGGCACGGTGGTGTAGTGGTTAGCACTGTCGCCTTGCACCGCCAGGGTCCGGCTTCGATCCCCGGCCAGGCTCGATTCCCGTCTCTGTGTGCATGGAGTTTGCATGTTCTCCCCGTGCTTGGTGGGTTTCCTCCGGGTACTCCGGTTTCCTCCGGTATAGAATCCACTTGGGTGGATTAACGACTCTACATTGCCTCTATCTGTTGATGTGTGTATGTGCATCGTGCTCTCGTGTGTCCAATTAAGGGTGTATCCCTTCAATCTCAAGTCTTTCAAAAGTTAGCAATATAATCACAAGTGATGTGATAATAATATAACAACTAATTTTTTTTTGCTGTTGGTCTTTTTGTGCCACGGACATCTAAAGACATTTCTTTTCTTTTGTTATTCTCAGAATTGTACAGTAAGTCTCTCACTCCGATACTCCGATATTACACGTGCATTTACCGGTGCTGAAGGTGTCACAATAACACAGGATTATGATGCGGTCCTGAAATGAAAGTAGAAGAAAAGATTGACACAATACAACCTTCTTTCTTTCCCGGTCAGGTTGTCTGTTGGAGCAGATGTGACCACTTGTACTGGACGCTGACAGGAAGTAATGGCCCTTACAGGAAGTGTGCTTTGTTATAGATAAAAACACACATGGCCATGCTTAGGTCAACCTCTCATTCCACAACAAGTAGTTTCACACGTGCATGCTCACGTGGACTATTGATGTGGCTGATGGTAAAAAAACACAAGCCGCAAAGATAAGTTTCTGAAAAGAATACCGCAGAAAAAAAGCTCTTATGCATCAGGTTCAGTGGAAATTTACACCTAGAGTTGTTGTCTTGCACTTCTGGACATCAGGGAGATTTGTGGTGCTTTTTAGATATTTGAATACGACAGACGCCCCATTGTATTTAAAGTTGCATCTTCCCCATGACCTACTGTACGAGCACCAAAATAACCACTCTAAACACTTTACATGTTAAGTATTATATGTTTGCATGAGCGTACTGGAGATTCACATCAGCCACTGTGGGCAATTCCTTATCTCACATGAACAAGCTTTTATATATTAGCAAACGCAGCATGGAATCAGGAGTTTCATCATCTTAAGGATTTCCTTTTGTGAAATCTGATTCACTGTTAACAGCAAATTTCTCATTTATTCATGCTGGCATACAAACCTTTAAATTAGTCATCTTCCTTCCCCTTTGTCATGTGACTCATTAGGGTTACACTGTCTCAGGTATCACCAGATAGCAGGTGAGTTAAATTTGGTATAAAAGCTCTTCCACTCTCCCAACCTGGCCACTGAAAGTTCAACATGGCACCTCATGGCCAACAACTCTCAGAAGACCTGAAAAAAAAAAAAAAACAATTGTTGATTTACATAAAGATGGCCTAGGCTAGAAAAAGATAGCCAACACTCTGCAACTGTGCTGCAGCACCGTGGCCAAGACCATCCAGCGCTTTAAGAGGACAGGTTCTTCTCAGAACAGGCCTCGCCATGGTCGGCCAAAGAAGCTGAGTGCACGTCCTCAGCGTCAGATCCAAAGATTGACTTTGGAAAACAGACGGATGAGTGCGTCCAGCATTGCTGCCTGTCAGTGCTCAGACCGTACGCCGCACACTGCATCCAAATTGATCTGCATGGTTGTCGTCCTAGAAGGAAGCCTCTTCTAAAGATGATGCACAAGAAAACTCGCAAACAATTTGCCGCAGACATGCAAACTAAGGACCAGGATTACTGATGAGACCAAGATAAACCTATTTGGTTCAGATGGTGTCAAGCGTGTGTGGCAGCATCCAGGTGAGGAGGACAAAGACAAGTGTGTCTTGCCTACCGTCAAACATGGTGGTGGGAGTGTCATGATCTGGGGCTGCATGAGTGCTGCTGGCATTGGGGAGCTACAGTTCATTGAGGGAAACATGGATTCTAACATGTACTGAGACATACTGAAGCAGAGCACGATCCCCTCCCTCTGGAAACCGGGCCGCAGAGCAGCGTTCCAGCATGATAATGACCCCAAACACAATTCCAAGATGGCCACGGGCTTGCTAAAGAGTCTGAGAGTAAAGGTGATGGACTGGCAAAGCATGTCTTCAGACCTAAACCCCATAGCACCTGGGCATCCTGAAAATGAAGGTGGAGAAGCACAAGGTGTTAAATGTCCACCACCTCCGTGATGTTGTGATGGAGGAGTGGAAGAGGATTCCAGTGGCAACATGTGAAGCTCTGGTGAACTCCATGGCAAATGGAAAATGATGGTGGCCACACGAAATATTGACATTTTACATTTTCACTAGGGGTGTACTCACTTTTGTTGCCAGGGGTTCAGCTATTATTGGGTGTATTTGTAGTTATTTTGCGGGGACAATAAATTTACACTGCTATACAAACTTTACACTGATTACTTTTCATTGTGTCAAAGAGTCATTTATGTAGTGCTGTCCTATGAAAAGATAGAACTAAATATTTGCAGAGATGTGATGGGTGTACTCACTTTTGTATATACTGTATATATTATTACCACATTATATATATATATAATGTGGTAATAAATAGTATATAATAGTAATAAATAAGCCAGTTAAGTACAGTGATGTATAAGTTTCATGTTTTTGTCAAGTTTCAGGTTTCATTGTCATATGCACAGTAAAGGACAAGTACGTACAATGAAATTATTTGCTGTCCCCAATGAATGCCACTAAAGAGTAAAAAATAAGCATAAAATAGAATAAAATAAAATAAATATAGGTATAAAAAATATTTATAAAAAGATATATATCAAACATAGAATTAAAAGCAGAATATGAAAATATTTTTAAAAAAATGAAATGAGTATATATATAATGTATATAATGTATATAATGTAATATGTAAACAGTCCACGTAGTGTGCAAATTATGCAAGTGTATGAAAAAAAAAATAAGACAGCAGTGTGTGTGAAAAGCTGCAATAGTTTTTCCAAATGATTGTTTGTGATTATTATTGTGCAGATGATTGTGCAAAGTTTGCAATGAATATATAAGGTACAAGAACCATGTGGGGTACTGAGTATAGTATAATATTAGAATAAATGTGTAAATAAGTTAAGTTAATGCACAGGTCAGTATTGCACCATATTGCACATACTGTAGGATTATTAAGAAATCTCTCCAAAAGCCTTAACGTGCTTACTTCAAGACAAATTAGCATCTTGAGACTGGTGTAATTGGTATTTTGAGTGTGTAATGGGTGGGTTTAAATCATGTGTTTTTGCTGCACCACATGGAATTGGTAATGTCCAGTGTGATCGGTCATGGCTGACAAGCTGAATAACAGTGAATTCAGGTCACTGGCTGATCGACTGGTGCATCTCTATTATAAATGTAATAAATCATCATCAAATGGATTTTGGAGTCAATCTGGTGAAACCTTTATCCATAACCTTTTTCTCCCCATCTCTAATATACAATCATGTCTGTGTGTGTATTTGTGTGTGGGAATTGGTATGACTGTACGACATAGGATTAACCTCCCCAGAAATAGTTTTGCTGCAATGGATCTTTTGCGGCATGGTCACGGTTGGAAAATGAGGAATTGGGAAAAAGAAGTGAGAAGGACTGGACGTCCCCCGTACACTCGGGTTAAGGCCGGCTCTGTGTCATTATGAAAGACAGGGAGGCCACTAAAACCTCTGTGCACTAACAGACAGGAAACTAAGCCCACTGTGACCGGTCCACTAACAAAAGCCATCACATTCCTAACAGGTGCACATAAAAAAAAACAAAAAAACAAACTGTAATTCTCAAACGTTTGGTATGTTTAATAGAGTCTGGGACGTTTCAGGTGGCCAGGAAGTATCGTGAAATTATCTGGTGACTTTACCCAATCTGTGAGATTATCTGCTTTACTCACAGCTAATTACATCAAACTAAATACATCTAAAGACAGGAATCTATCAAACTCACTGTATGCATTACATTACACAGAGCTAACCCTAAAAAGTTTTTAAACAACTTTGTGATTAATATGCGAGAATACAACTATGTTGCAAACGACACTATAGACATGATTTTCAATTCGGTGTGCTTCGTCTTCAGATCTTGTGACATTTCCTCTTTTTGGCCTTTAGCATAACGTTTTCCAAATCGAATAATACAGCATACAATGACTTCCACATTGACATTAACCAATAATGGTTCTCATCTTGTAAAACTTATCTATTGAGTAGTCTGTTTCCAGGCACAGTTGTTTATACACCACTGTTTAGAAATGTTTCAATGGTTCTTGAGTTGGTAAAGAAGAGTTATGACAGTCATCGGTGTCAACACCAGAATGTGGACATCAATCCGGTGCAACTGCAATCTGAATACCTCATCCTTGAACAGAAGGAGCGCAACATTTCCTTTGCAATGAACCACTGTTTCCTGTTTTCTTCTTAAACTGTGCGCTCTTGGTCACCAGGCAGGGTGGACTCTGCTGACCGTGTGCGAGTTTTCATAAGGTCATTTAATGTTTGGCATCGCAACTGGCATTTCTGTTCCTTAAAAGTGAGATGTTACGAAAAAAAAAAAAAAAAAAAAACTCATTTAGGGGAGGGGTAATTATAGTCACTATAAGATTCAGCAGTGGTATTTGTTAAAAAGCACCATGATAGTTCTTCACTTTTGTCTTTAGAAAGCATGACACAGCTAAAGTTCTAAGAGGAAACACAATGACAGTAAACAAAAAAATTGTGCAACCTACGATGAGCATGTGGGTTATAGATTTGTCATTTTATGTCATTTGATGAGTTTAAAAGCTGTGAAAAACCCCACTAAATATAGGCTAAAAATAACACTTGATTATTGCTCCTTGAGGAAACCTGCACACTTGTTCCTCAGACAGTCAGGTTGATGGTGAAAACCATATAAGGCCTTTATTAATGCCTCTAATAAGGCAAGAATTCTGACCCTACTGTTCATACAGTAAGGTTAAAGGCAGATGTGTGAATAGCGCATCAACACCTCAAGCTAGAGTCTAGACCACAGTCAAGGCCAAAAAAAAAAAAAAAAAAGACAGTGACTGCACTGTAGGCCTTCCTTCTCTAACCTCAAGTTTCTGGTGGTGTGCATGATATTTAAAGTGTAGGTTCCTACCACAATCAAAAAGTCTATTCTCATGCTTTGAAAAACAGCTTGTGGTACTTGACATTTAGTGAAAAAAAAAAAAAAAAAAAAATTGAGATTGATTGCAAATCTGTGAAACTCACAAAGGGACAGTAAATCCATCAAGAGTCAAATACACTGTGAAAATGCAAATACAACAGGATTACTTCGTATTACTGTACATTAGATACAGCAAATATACACCATTTCCTAAATCTACAGGAAATGTTTCTAAAGATACAGCAGCAGTAATATAAGGTTCCTGTATATGAATTTAAGGCTTGATGCAACATAGTTGCAACATAGGTAGGAAATTAAGGCTTGTTTTTTGTTTGTTTAAAGTATTTAATTACTACTAAACACACTTTGTGACATCCATCGTAAAAAGGCGGCAGTGTATTTCTAAAGTATATATCTTCCAAAAAAAATTGACTTAGGAAAAGTGGATGAAATACCCTTTCGATTTTTGTGAAGCTTTGATCAGTTTTAGACGCTTTATCCGGATCAGTGTTGAATCAGGGCCTAGCCAGGGACCACTGCATTAAAAAATTTAGATTACATGAAAAGACGTGGAAAGACGGAAATTCATCTTAACGTGCAGTGTAATAAAAATCTGATTTGTAAAGTTCTAAGAATGCGATGATTAACAAAAAAATTAAGCAGCTCTGTCAAATCAAAATCACAGGCCTGGCCAAAAAAAAAAAAAAAAAAAAAAGGTAAGGTAATCCTAAGGTAAGGATTTAAAATAGCTAGAACTTGGTTACCAACACTTCAACACATTATTAAAACCTGTAAGAATAGTGCTAAACCTTTAACTTTGTGGAGAAAATATGCCTGGAAAAAAATGATGTATGGAGAGCCCTTAAACACTTAGTGAAGTTAAAGGGGGAAAAATGTAAAAATATTTCCATGCACACACAATGTGATGAGAACTTGCAGGTTTGGGGCTAAACAGCTGTATGGTCATAAGAAACCCACTTATTAATGAGACTAATCAGGAGCATAAAGATCGGACGAGAATTGGATAAAGGTCATAGGGTCTTAAGGGTCCGGATCTTCCAGAGTGAAGAGTGGGCGTGTCCGAGTGATGACGCGATGCACTCATCATGCCTTGTGTCCACTGTACAAGCCTCTGGAGGCAGTGTTATGATCTGAGGTTGCTTTAGTTTCTCAGGGCTCAGCAACCTTATGTGTGAATAAAATGTCAGCTGATGACCTGAATGTACTGAATGACCAGGGTATCACAACTATGCAGGTTTTCTTCCTTGATGGAACAAGTACATTCCAGGACTCAAATTGTTTAAAAAAAAAAAAAAATTGCTGTGGTAAACAATTAGGGTATTTTGAATTTAATCGTAGAGAGTGCATATTATTATTTAATTTCATTTCATTCACATGGACATAATTTAAAGCTATTAGTAAACAAATAAAACGATGAACAGTAACAAGTCCTTTCTTTTGGAATTTTATGAAATTTTGTAGTTATAGCTGTAAGCATTGCAAAAAATTTAATATACAGAAATTAAGAACATTTCGAAGATGTGATATAAAGTAAAAATAAAATAAAATGGTATCTAGCACCAAATTGATAGCAGCCGATCCCATAAGTATTATAACTTGCAAGGTGGGGCCTTTATACCTATATATCTACTACAGAAAAAAAAAAAAATTCAGAAATGTGTTTGAGGAACATCCCAAGGAGAACAGGCTGTTGACTTTTTCTGCCCAGATCTTATTCTGATAAGATTCTGAGCATCTGCGGGATGTGATATATTATCCTGCTGAAAAAGTCTATTGGCATTAAGTTAAGTTAAGCCTTTATTTGTCACATATACATTACAGCACAGTGAAATCCCTTCTTCGCATATCCCAGCATAACTGAGGGTCAGAGCGCAGGGTGAGCCATGATACAGCGCCCCTGGAGCAGATAGGGTTAAGGGCCTTGCTCAAGGGCCCAACAATGGCAACCTGGCTGAGCTGGGAATCAAACCGCCAATCCTCCGATCAGTAATTCAGTGCCTAAGTATTACCAGCTTGCCTTCTTCTCATAGTGCATCGTGGTGCCATCTGTTTCCCAAGTAATCGATGCACACTCACCTGGATTTATACATGATGTTAAGAAAATATGATCCATCAGACCAGGCTACCTTAGCCAATCCATGATTCAGTTTTGGGCCCATTGTAGGTACATGTGCTGTAGGCTATATGGCTGATTGGAGTAAAACATAAAGTATAGCACATTTGTAAACGTCATGTTAATTGTCCTTTAACACTGTACCGTGTGCTCAGGCTTTGACCTTATAATCACCTAAAGCACAGTCTGTATCCTCAAAACAACATCCAGTTATTTATTTATATATATATATATATATATATATATATATATATATATATATATATCCATGCCTTATAGCTCACCTCCTCAGACTTTCCTCCTGACATACAGTAGCTGTTATATCTAAAAAGAATAAAAGTAAAAATGAAAGCACTACAGTACTTTTTATGAACTGAATCAGATTGTTGTATACTGTAATATTTACAGCAAATGTAAAGTCAGAGTCAGTATATATATATATATATTTTATTTATTATTATATATTAATTTTTTTATAAACTATGTGCAAGCTCGAACAAAATGAAATATCTTTTCAGAGACACATTTCGTTTGCGTGCTTCACAATTGCTCCACAGTCCGAGCTACAATGCAAACGCTCTCACAAGTCATTCACTTACGGCTAACAAGAAGTGAACCTGAAAGAGCCTACCACCCGCCCCCCCCCACTTCTGCTTTTCTTACCCGATACACAGAAAATGCTGCTTTATTTGTGTGGATCTGCGTGTGAGTTTGCTCTCTTATGTCTGCATTAAAGACAGACACGCAAGGCCTCTGGCAGCCACAAATGTAAAACTGATAAGAGTTAGAGTCAAATAATATCCTACTCTCTTTGTAGATCATGAACGTACTACAGTTCTCTATTCACTGATTTGTACATACTGTATAAACATGGAAATAGAAAGAAATAATCATTTCCATGCGATATTTATCTTATAGATCTTTAGTAGATCTGATTAAATGTGTTCTGATCGCTAGGGCAGAAATTGAATTTATCTATGATCGACACAAATCAATGTCCATGTCTGTAAAAGGGCATGACATTTGGGCTGGAAAAAAAAAAACCCAAAAAGGCTCTGAGTCTTTATTTAGCTGTTCATTCAAACGGAGAAGTGAAAGTTCTCTCGATTCTTTCTCTCTTTTTTTTCCATGTACACATTGAATTCTGCTTTATGTGTTAAACGCTAAGCCTGCGTGGCCTCAGTGTTTACCTGAAATCATTATAGTGAAATAACTGAAACTCTACAGTACTTCCCTCTCCTCTACCTAACTTCCTACATGCTCCTATCTTTCCCTTTCTTTCCCTGTTACAAAGTTTATGAATTGCACCCTTGCATTCTCCCCGTATCCTCCATATACAGTAAAACTTACCCTCCTAATCAATCCCACGTCTCCTCAGCAGAGGCACAAGGAGAGGCTGAAGGTTTCTAGGACGTGGTTGGTCCTCAATCTGTCTATGGCTGTAAAACAAATTCCAGAGGCTTCTCTAGTAGGGATTTATTTAATGAACATTATTTATATTTGATTTAGAAATGTTTGTCTATTTATCAAAGCTAGACATTTTTCTAGCCCTGAACTTTCCAGTGACAGATCACATGAATAATTATAACCATTTTCACTGCTGTAAATAAATATACAGCACACACTCCCTGGTCATGTGATATGGCGGATATATACAGTGTCTATAGTATAGTTCATTAAACGCTATATATCCGCCATTCAACCAAATTGGTATGATTTATTTATTAATCTATGGATCAAGCAAACTGTATGTACAGGAATTGTGTGTGGTGAACAGAATTAATTCTAAGTTATGATAAAGTGCAAAGTTAGAGAAAGAGAAAGAGGAATTATGGAGTAGACCAAAAATGAATAAACCACAATGACCTTGTTTTCTATGAAAAAGGCTGAGATTAAGAGATCTCATTTTTCCAATGGTCAAGTCAACTAAAGTTTTTAGAAGGAAATTTACCTGAAAGCTGGCTTTCCTGGTTAATTATTTTGGCACTTTGTTGCTTGCAGATACAACTGAACATAATTAAGGTACACTATATCTAAAAACCTCTCCAAATGAGCTGCTCGTGTGTATAGCACTATTACAGGGTCGCATTATAATTCACTTGGTAAGTGTGCTAGATCTAACACACTTAACTCATTTTGATTGACACTATGGTGGACATATTGTTCCTGCGTGTCCTACTCCAGCAAAATCTACAGATATGACCTACCAAAATTCCGCTATGATCCACAATCATTCTTATGGACTCACTCACTTATTGTCTATACCATTTAATCCTGTATGCAGGTTTGTGGGGGGGCCTGGAGCCTATCCCAGGAGACTTATGGCACGAGACGGGGTACACCCTGGACAGGGTGCCAATCCATCACAGAGCACACACATACATACACACACTAATTCACACACTGGGAATGGCAGTTAAGCAAATCCGGTGGGAGGAAACAGGAGTACCTAGAGAAAACCAACCAAGCACGGGGAGAACATGCAAACTCCATGCACACAGAGCAAGGAATCGAACCCGGACCGTGGAAGTGCAAGGCAACAAACAAACAAAGCAATCTGCCACAAACATTCTTAATTTAATTAAATAACATGAAAAAAGTGTATATATATATATATATATATATATATATATATATATATATATATATATATATACATTTTTTTTCCTTTAAGCATTGTGTAGCTTTGGTGCAAGAATAATAATTCACACTCTTAATTTACCCAGAAAAAGGAGTTAAGGTTAATTTTAGCATTCCTACAAAACACCCATAGTGAGTGTGTTTACTGCTAAAATCATCATTTCAGCCCTGTATCTACGTAAATTAGTTTTGCTTTTGTTTTAATCAGTTCCCATAAGTCCAAGCAAGCAGCAAAGATGTAAACAGCTCACACGCGGTGGTCAGGACTATACGCATTTAAGCAAGATGCATGCAGCCTTCCCACGATTGCGCCATTCCTGCATTATCTAAAAGGGTCCATGGAGCAAGAGCCACACAACATGCCTGCAAGCTGATGAGGAAAGGCTGTGTAGGAAGCTTGGCACTAAACATAGGCTAATAACGCCTTGTCCAGGATATGCTAATGAAACCTCTGCTTGTCAAGGGAAAGGGGGGAAAAAAGAGAAAAGAGCATAGCTCACAAAACTAATAGCAAGAAATGACCACTTCTCACCTTCTCGATTATCACTGGTCTACAATGCTGCTGGCAAATCAAACCTATATATATGTGTAAAAAATAGACATATGTAAAAAAAAAAATGTAATTTATGCAGCTGTCCTAAAATAACAGCGGGAAATAGATGCTGTGGTGGCTGTACAACAGAAAAATAGTTAAGGTCATCAGATTCAGTCAAGATATGCAGACAGCTGTGGCTCCTACTGCCAGTTATAACAGCTGGAATTGTGGTGGAACAAAGTTAGTACAATAACAGGGAAAATGATTAACAGTTGTTTGATGATTCAGTGTGTGGTAAATAGTTTACTTCTCATACTGGAAAAAAAGAAGAAGAAGAAGAAAAAAGAATGATCAAAAGGCAAATAATTACATTTATTTGTACAGTATATACCACAAGGAAATTATGCTGTTCTGAGGATTTATGTGCCACTCTAGTCATACACAGTATATATAACATCAAATCTTGGAATAATAAGTGCATTTAACTATGTAATACTAAATCTATTATATTTCTTATTGCCTTTTACTCAAATTTAAATTGTTTTAGCATATACAGTAGTTTGAAGAACTAGCACTTAAATTTTTCAGTGTGAGTTCCCTGGTTAAATAAAAGATAAAGATAAATAAATAAATAAATAAAACACGCAGGGCCCAATTATTATTCAGTGTTTAGTAGATATAGTAATCTTTACACATTGCTTTAACACATTCAGTGCAATTACTATATACATACCATTAGATTGAGTGTGTGCACGAGTGTCAATATGTCAAAGCTCATCTCTCACGCACTCTTATAAAAGATCGTTAAGTGCAAAAGTGTGCAAACCCCGTGCAACTAAATGAAGACTATATTTAAGCAACGGCAATTCCAGCAAGACATTTACTATGCATCATAAGCTCAACTAACAAGAAAATGACATAAATACGAAATAAAAATGTGCTTGCTGACTCCTACACATTCTTTGTAAAATATGTGGTTTAAAACTGAGACTAAGGGTCATGATAAAAATTTATTTTTAGAATTTATTTTTCATGTTAATTCTGCATTGTGCTTAGAGCTGCACAGCTCACAGCCACATCTTGAAACTGTAAATCACTTGTTAAAGCACAAGTACATTCGACTTCCCTGCACACCACAACTCATATCACATGGGGGCACAAACTTTTACACTCATCCATGCATTTTTTTTTTCACTGAGTCCTTCAAGAACCTGGAATTTTTTTGCGGAATATCTTACTGTTCATGCAATATATAAAAAAAATAAATAAATAAAAAAGCATTGTGGTTACACATCTATACAGTATACTGTCTGTGTAAGGCTCTTTGTTGCTTAGGTTTCAAATTTTTTATTTCACTCATCATAATTTGCTTGGCTCGTGATGCAGGTTTGGATGCTGAGACATACTTTTAGCATGCAAAACTGAGACACAAAGATACAAATTCTCTCTTTCTCTTTTTCTCTCTCTCTCTCTCTCTCTCTCTCTCACACACACACGCAGATGAAACAAAAAAAAACAGAGATAAAGGAAGTATAATACATTTTCCCCCTTAAGTTTTGTTTCCTTCTGTCAGACAAGTTCATCCAGTTCATTTTATGAGACTTTTTAATTGGAAAGACCTCATATCGTCTTTAATGGAATGGAAAGTAGAGAAGTATCTTCAGTTTTCAAATGTCTGGTTTGCCAGACATCTTCCGTCTCAGAATATTGCTCTGCCTGTTGCAACAAAAATGGTTTCATATTTTAAAAATCTTTAACAGAAAAACTTAATCTCTTTGTCAATATAGACTTTATGATGGCATGCGGTTGCAGTGGATTGGTGCAAGCATTGCTGCAAAACAGCTCCCAGGTCCCTGGCTTGATACTAAATTTAGATAACTATTTCTGGAGTTTCTCTGTGTTTTTTAATTCTCTCCTAAACCATTAAAAACTAGTGAACTGGGTATACAATATTACCCCTAGGTCTGAATGAGTGAGTAAATGGCCTGGCAACCCATTCACCATATTCACCCTCACTAACACCCAATGTTTCTGACGCTCCACAATCCTGATCATGATGAAGTGGATAAACCTTACGTTAAATTGATCAAGGCTAAACAGATAGATGGATAGACGTCAATTACATCATTGTAAGACAAACTAACTTTTCAGAGACATGGGAATTCCCGGAACGGGTCAAAACATTTGCTTTTAAATAAAAAACTCCATCTCTTCTCAGTGGAATCACACACTAAAAACCAATCCGCACTTGTAAAGTCATATGAAAGGATATAAATGGAAGGTATATTGTTGTTATGTTCATTTCTTAAAACTTCATCCTTTTTGGAATGAAACAAAATCAAACAATATTATGGATAAAATGAAATGAAATTATGAGTTTACATTGCTGCATTAGATGTTATACATGTAATTATTATATACAGGCCTTGTTATTGTACTTGTTATTGTAGAATATAAAAATATACATTGTATAATACCTAAAATATACATATCTTTAAATCAAATGGATAAGTAGATAGATAGATACAGGAGACAGATAGGCAGACAGACAGACAGCCAGATAGATAGATAGATAGATAGATAGATAGATAGATAGATAGATAGATAGATAGATAGATAGATACTTTTTTGATCCAGATGGAAATTTATAAATAACTTTGTCGGTCAAATATAATCCATTGTAATTTATTGTAAAATCAGGCTTTTAAAAATATAATATTTACTGTACAGTTATCTATTCTATGCTTACAACACTGAACATGTTCTGAATATTTCAAAATATATGATAAGGATGTTTATTTTAATGTATAATATTGGGTAAAAATAAAGCCAGCTGCAGATGATTCATTACCACCAAATAAGCTTGATTTGGTATTTTTTAGAGAATTCAATAAACATCACACAGAGACAGAAGTCTGAACTTCTACAGTGCACTTTAAAAAAGTTAATACTGCGAAGACTGTGAAGAATTATATAATTTCGCAATTTAATAAAAAAAAAGTGATGCTCATACAGTATTCTAGATTAATTACATTTAAAGTTCAATATTTAAAGCTTGTTTTGTGTTCATTTTGATTATGACTTACACCTCATAAAAATCCATAATCTCAAAATATCAGAATATTTCTTAAGATGAATAAAAAATGGTTTACAAAACAGAAATTCTAAAAGAAATATATGTTATGCGTTATGGAGTCAATACTTGTTTGAAACTCCTTCAGCACAATTTACTGCATCAGTGCGGCATGGCATGGAGGCAACCAGCCTGTAGTACTGCTGCTGAGGCGTTATTGAAGACCAGGTTGCCTTGAGAGCAAGGAAATCAGCTCGTCTGCATTGTTGTGTCAGATCTCCATAAAGCTTGTCAGCAGACGGAAGTATGAAACGCTCTAAAATCTCCTTGTAATTGGCTGCATTGATCTTGGACTTGATAAAACACACTGGACCGATACCAGCAGATGGCATGACACCCCAAATCATCACTGACTGTAGAAACTAATGCTAAAAAAAATACTTTCGTCTGATTTTGGACTAAGCAATGATCCATTTCGTTCTCTCCTTAGTCCAGCTAAGAAGCTTCTGATGTTCTGATGTCCATGATTCAGGAGAGGTTGAATACTAGGAATGCACCAGTCCACTTCCTACAAATGTCTGTGTGTGATGGCTCTTTGTTGCACCGACTCCAGCCACACTTACTGTGAAGCACTCCAAAGGTCTTGAACAGGCTTTGCTTGACAATATTCTTAAGGCTGCAGTCATCCCTGTTGCTTATGCACCATTTCCTACCATGTTTTTCCTTTTCAGTCAACTTTCCATGAATATGCTTCAATACAGCACATTTTATGTTTTACCCTTCTTTCTGTCATCTTCTGGACAACTGTTACGCCAACAATCATCTTCATGGGGGAACTGAACTAGACTAAGATATATACAGTATTGATATATACTGTATAAATATAGAGTATGAGTATGGAGCAATAATAAAAAAATAATAATTTGAAGTTAAATATTTTAATACATATGTAACTAAACTATAATAGTGCCGTGGCTTAGCTAGTTAAAATGTCTGCCTAGTAAAAAGGAGATCCTGGGTTTGAATCCCAGTTGTACCTTATAGCGGCAGCTCCGTCAGGTTATATTGCATATAAAAACTCTAATGTATTTAAGTATGTAATTGTATTTGGCGTGCAGCTGCAAGCCAAGCAAAGCGAGCTAACCAGACAGAATTCCTGACAGAAATTTTTAATGACGCACAATAATGATTAGACTCCTCAATGCTAGCAGTAGCCAGTTAGCTAACTTGTAGTAACCCTATTTGATTATTTGTAGGATTTCAAATTATACACATACTGTATATGTTATTTAAAAAATCTTCACTGTAGTAGCGATCACATAGCTAGTCCATGCTAAGCTAGCTGGTTTTCTGACATTTGATTTTTTTTTTTAAATAGTGTATACAGTACTGTATATATCTATTTAGAATATATATTTATATATCATGTAAAAAAAAAAAAGGTATGTATGTAAATGTAGATTTTTATAAGTATAGTATATGTGATGCAGACAGGGTAACTTTAGACTCCAAAGCAGCCAGCTTCGTATTAAATAGGTTAAGGTTTATTATTTTAGCTACTAGTCTGAGAGACTATGGCTCATTCCTTGAGTTTTTTTTTTGTTGACCAATTCAGGAACAAATATGAACAAATTTCCATATTTCTTCTAATTCAAAAAAGATTTGAAGGCATTGTGATTCTTTTTAATAATCTCACTACTAATGCTAGCTAATTATTTAGCATGATGTAACCTAAATTGATTTCATTTTCCACATATTTCAATGCTGAATCAGTCTGTGCTTATTATCTTTGACAGCTGGCAAAATTTATAAATGCATAAAATTTTTTAAATAAAATTCGTAATATTAATGCTGATGGATGGGCCTGTCTTTTAATCCATATATTGGTTTAGAGACAAATATATTGTAGAATATGAATAAAAGACATTGCAATATACTTTTACATGGCATGTTGCTGTAGCTCCAGGGTGCCGGCTTTCATATTCATGTCCGCTGTGGAATTTCTCATTGTGCTGTGGCTTACTCACACGTCTTAGGTGGATTAATTACACTAGACGTTCCTTTAGGTATGAATGAGTATGTAAATATGTGTTTGCATGATGCCTTGCAATGAACAAGGATCCCATCCTGGGTGTATTCCTGTCTCACACCTACTGTAGCGTTACTAGGATAGGCTCCACCACAATCCAGAGATAAGATAAGATAAAGATAAGGCAGTTGCTTAAGATGAATGAATAAATGACATATCCTATACTTATTTAAAAAGAAATTATAATGATATGTTATATTACTTTGCAGAATAATAGGATTAACAGGAAAAAAATGCATGAAAAGAATTGGCTCTAAAGATAATGCTTCATACTGTAAAAAAAAAAAAAAAAAGGAAAAAAAGTACAATATCATTATACATGATAATCTAACATCTTCTGTGAGCATGATGCCGATTGCATAATAACTGCCAGCATCACTGGTATTGTTTAAATAGAGAGTTTTCTTCATGCGCTGTCGCATGACGATGTTATCTATACTCTCTGCTTGTCTTGTTGGAACTGCAGTAGGAGATTAAAACTGTTGCAAGATAACGTCTTAACCAGAACTTTATCCATGTCTGATATCTGCAAAGAGAAGAGGCTTTGATAAGCCAAATTGAGTCTGGTTGGCAACTTTTTAGAAATATAAAAATATATATATTTCAGATTAATTATTGCATTTCTTAAATTGGTTCAATTTGCCATCTTCTAGTCCAAGTCAGGTACAAAAATGCTGAACAAATTCATGAAGCACAGACTGATTTGCAGAAGCAGATATGACTTGAGGGTTGGGCTACTTTAGGGAATAGCTTGCAAAATAGAAAATTAGAAGACCCCCTAAGTCATCTAAAGTGGCACCAATTATTCGTTCATCTTCCGTTAAGTTTGTAGAATGGAAGGCCTGGAGGTGGACAACTGTCTCTGATTGGCTATTGGGGGAGGTGACACGATGTGTCTGTTCTCACCGAGTAGTTATAATCCCCACCTGACATCACTCTAAAATCAGGAACCAGCAGGACATACACACACACTCACACATACCCAAAAATAAAGAAGTAACAAACAGAAAGCGCTGTCGTTTTGTCACAGTCGCTGTTTGGCTAGCCGTTGCATTGTAGTATTTGGCTTGTTTTTTAGGGGCCCTGGGAGCTGTGTGGCCCCAAGTGAGTAAGGTGTGTGCGTGGAGGCTTTTAGTTTCATTTAGTAAGAGGAAATTTAGTTGTGCAATGGCACTGGAGCTGTTTTGAAAGCAATTGAGAAAGCGCATCGAGCTAGAGTGCGTGAAGCGGAGAAGACTCCATGTTGTCTTCATACAGAATGGAGGGGTACATCATCCCGCCTGTAAGTACTCCTCAGCTTCCATATATGTGTGTTTGTGTGTTTGTGTGTGTGTGGATAGCACGGGTGTAATACCATGTTAACTTTATGTAAAACTAGGTAAAACCAAGACTATGGAGTCCTAGAAGTGTCAGCGATGAATCGAGTTCCTGATAATGGCTGATGTCTCAGTCCTACTACTGTCATAATTTCCTTGTTTGTAAGGAACAGTTAGTATACCATTGCAAGATCAACGATGTCTGCAGAATAATATTGTCAGTTTCTCTTAAGCACTCGTTCATTAAAATAAAAATCAATCAATCAATAAAAAGATAAATAAAAGAGCGAGTCAGTATGGCTGAATGTGAGTGGTGGGATAAATGTAATTCTGTTCATGAGGCTACATGTTATATTCGTGTTTAGTTTATACCTACTGTATGATATACCCACTATATCTCAATTATACATATATTGTCTTCATTATTTGTTATCATTTATAATAAAAGCTATTAATATAAATAAGATTATATGACTCATCTTAAAGATCCAGTTATTTATTGTTGTTGGCTTTCTCCAGCTAATTCATTAAAATCCTTCAAACAGCACCTCTGCAATGCTAAAAATGACAAATGATTACAAGCAAATGTAACTAATATGTAACATAACGCGTGTTACATATCATTTCAAATAACCTTGGTTTCAATTTTACCTACCAAATTCTACCCTAAGGCTTAACCTGCTTTCAATTATGAACAGTACCAAATACTAAAACATAATTTCTATGTGTAATAGAAAAAAACCTGGACTGGCTGGATGTCACAGGCACCATCTGAATTTAAAGATTACTGGGCACTTGTAAATAAAGATGTGAGACTTTTCTCATACTGCATTCATTCTTCTGTATAAAACTCTGTATAAATCAGAAAAAAAAAAACTTTTTTTCCCCTGTATATTACTTACAACGCTCGATTTCTGCATACAGCCAACAGAAGATATGATCTATGAACCTGACATCTATCGACAACAGATGGAATATCAATATATCATCGATGGAGAAGGCCAGAGTGGTGAGATGCTCTTTGTATTTATATGAATTCAACGCTATGGATCAGCTGCACTAGGCCGGTGGCAGCTTGATAAGAATCAATCGCATGTCTTTTTATATATTTTAAGAGATATTATTTTTTTAAAACTGAAACCATACCAAAATAGCTTGTTCATTCGACACGCTCAGGAGCCCATTTTAACACCAACGTGGTTGAGTTAACGGTTTAAAATCACACCCCAAGCTGGAAAATCATTGGTGGGGGGCGTTCAGGAGAGCTAGCAAGTGGAACCAGGCGAGTGACCCGACACCAAAGCAGGAAACAGATGCATTATTTGACAGGCAAGAAAACTACAGACGTAGAACGGCAAATATCCCCAAGGGTCTGTCACCAAGAAGAATCTAAACTAGCCCCACAAATTCATCAGGCAAATAACTTGACAGACAAATTTCACAATTTATCTCACGTTAAAACGTGTACATAATTCAGAGAAAATCCGATCATATAAGCATGGATGTGTCTCATATATTTAGGATTTCTCTTCTGAGGATCATGGGACTTGGCGTGATTTAAAAAGAAAAGTGAAAACGGAGGTGTCAAAGGAGCGCTTATTACAAGAAGTACATAATCAAAATAGCAACAATTTTAATACAACCACTTAATATGAACTTTTTGTCTTTTTTTTTTTTTTGCCCTGGCGATCATTTTGCTATAGAAGTCTGTCTATGTCTATTTCTATTATATACTGTTTTTGAACCAAGGATGGAATAAAAAATAATGCAACCAGGTTTTTTTTAATTTTTTTTTAAGTTGAGATCATTCCGATTCTGGAAAATACAAAACGAGAAAAATTAAATACTGGGCGTTTTTTTTTTGAAGAGTTTACAGTATTAAAAAACTGCTGAAGGAAACAAGTGGTGTGAACAGGAAACAGCATGACACATATAGTCATGGTGGTTTTAGCCAAAAAAAAAAAAAAAACCCTCTACAAATGATCTTACAACTGGAACACAGTATAATACAAAGTTAAAATGGACAACCAATTAAGCATTTCCCTCCCCGAGTATCTAATGGTAGCTTCATGGCAATTCATACCTTGTACATGTTTATTATGGGTTTTGCTCACTGTTCACCTGACCTCTTTTGTCTAGATCATACTTGGGAATACAACGTACACCATGTCCACCATGCAGACTTTGAGAATTTGACAGAGAGCCACTTCACGGAGCTCCAGAGTGTGCAGCAGGGTCATCCACCCAGTGTGCATCGCTTTTCTGATGTCGAGCCCGGCCATTTTCTGGACTCCGGTTTGAATGGTCACCATTTGGCATTGCCTCCTCCGCAGGTGAGGGTCCCGGAATCACAGCTATGCTACTGTTAAACTCCTGACAATGAGAAAAGAAGTAAAAAAAAAAAAACACAAAAAAAAAAAAACAGAACGATACAACTACAAAGTTGCGCTGGTTAACATGGTAACAGCTCAGATCTTCATGACACTGAATAAGGCTAATGTTTTACACCAATTCACGTAAACTACTGGGGGACATTTTTGTGCATCAAGTTTTAAATGAACTAAAGAACTTCATTTGCATTAGGAAATTACTGAAATTTTAGTGTCGTCAAGCTGTTTCATTAGTCGGGCTGTTTTCTGCTGTTACGGCAAACGACGCGTACATCTGCACCCAGACTGTTTCTCAACTCACCCTTATCCTGGGGCCTGTCCTCACCACTTTCACCACAGCAAGAGTGCTACATGCTCACCAACCGCCATTACACACCCCCTCCCCACTTACAGAAACACCACCGCACAGAGTTGTGACACACGCGCACAGATGTGTTCGGACAACGAAAGTAAGCGTACGCACATTCACCCACACACAACCTTGGGTGACAGACATGAGTTTACAGACGTAACTCTATTCCAGACATTCCTTAGGCGCAATTAACGAGAATCCATAATTCGGTTTAATACCATTCAGGCATTATTAGAAAATTATTGCTTAGGCAAACTTGATTTAAAGGTCCCATATTAAGTTAACACAGGTCTCAGAGCTCCGCCAAAGTGTGTTTGTTCACGCTCCAGCTGAAATAGCAGTCAGATATTACATTTCCTATACCTCACACACCCTCTGTTTCACTCTTTGTACAAACTCACCTTTTCAGTGTCTACGTAAATGAGCTACTGCTAAGCCACACACTAGCAGAAAACAGCAGAGGCTGAGCACCCAGCCTGGAGAGGGCCTCCCTTTTATGATGTCACATTAGGGAGAACACTGAGAAAAAATGTAACGAAAAACATGGGATTCTTTTTTTCCTTTTTAAAAAAATTTATCTATTTTTTTTTTTGAACACACACACTTGAGACTCATCTGAATGTCTAAAGTAAATTTTGCATAGTAGGTGCCCTTTAAAGTGTATTGATGTTCTCAGAATATATGAAACCCATCGACCGCAAAACGAGCAGCTCAGAGAGAAACAAAGACTGAAAATGATCTTTAGCTCAGAACGACAAACGGGTTAGAGCCTGACTGTGATTAGATCCTCTGTGTCTGGGTGGGCTTCTGTTCTCAGAAACTAACCACAGTACAGGGTATAGAAAAGAGAGCTTTTCCCCTTCTCGTAGATCTGTGGACTTTGCAGGAGGAAAAGCATGGCAGGTTGATTTACTGCTTCCTATGACACACACATGGCCACTGACACACAGCGAGTCCTAGCAACATGAACTGCAACACTTAGTCTTAAAATAACCTTTATCTGTTAGTCTTATCTAATGTGTTGATGGTGTATTTGAAAACATGGTGCGACTCTGAACTTGCGCTAGCCTATTTATGTAAATTCTACTATATAACACACAGGTTTTTTTTTTTTTTTTTCACATTCATTTTAAGAATATAACAAACAGTTCTCTGGCTCCTAGGTTTATGATTATCGCAGGATCAAACATATAAGTGTGATTTAAAGTTCAAGCCACAGTGTACTTAAAATACGCGAGCTATTTAAAACTAGCTGGGCAGCTGGGCAGGTTTTAAAAGCATTCGATCCCACACAGGTTTCTTTCTTTTCTTTCCCGTTTAGATGTCGGTAACGATATATAGCTCTTCGTGTTACTGAGTTGTGTGAACTGTGTAAAGAACGACCTTTTTTAGTTTCACGGGTAAATTTCGACACACACGTGATATCTTCCCAGTCATGTGGAAGTTTGTCTTCTAATAGGTCGCATGAAACGATACATGTGACAAGTGTGACCGTTCCCAAGATCTGGTCAGCTTAGCCAACTTGACACAACGTGGATTTTGAAACACTCATAATATTTATTATTTTTTTTATTCTTTATTCTTTTTTTTTTTTTTTACCCACCATTGTTTGAACTTTTGCCATTTAGAAACGGATTTAGAAGCATAGTCAGGCAAGATGGTGCGGTATTGTATTAAAAGAATAACAGGCATCTACCACCTAATGACTATACAGAGGTACATGAGAAACTTCCCCTTTTGATATTTAGCCTTCTTAAGATATCTCGATATAATATAGCCCAGACACCTGTTGACAAAGGTGTGGGTTTCATTTTTTATCTTTTTTTTTTTTTTTTGGACAAATACTGTCGCTTTGAGTCAAGGCTTTATACAGGGGCATGGTTACGTTCAAAGACACTCTGTTTATCCAGATCTTTTTAAACATGATAAAAAAAGAAATGACCAAAAGAACTTTCTGTCTTCACCCCTCCAGGTGGCTTGTTTGCCCCGGTCATCTGTGTATTACCCTCACAGCGTTCAGCCCTCACCTCTCCTGCGTAGCTCGGACGATGATGACCCCGGCAGCCGCAGCCCCCCTCTGGAAGTGTCTGACGAAGAAAGTATGAGGGACCATATCAGCTCTACTACCGGGGTAGAACATGGTGAGGATTTCTATAATCTTTTTTTTTTTTTCTTATAATACAGTGCAGTCAAAGGAGACACACTGGCAGTAAGACCACGGTGCTCCAAATGGAAGCAACTCGCGGTTTACTGATTCTGATTGACATTGACGATGATCTTTGGGTGAATTTGTGTATTGACAGCAATGTTGGTAGTATGTCTCTCAAAAATACAGCAGGCTCAAGGTACATGTGAGTTTTTTAACAAAAGCATTTTTTACACTCACTCCTACGGCACTCTAGTCAGGCATCTTCAATAAACACTTAATCCAAGTTAGGGTGGTATTGTAACTGGAACTTATCCCAGGATGCAAGGAGGATATACAACCTGAATGGAGCACCAGTGTATCGTAAAACACCAGGCGCACAGGATAAAACCTGGAGTAATGTAAAACTTTTTCCAGCCTGCTCAGCACTCAATAAGAGAAAGTAACAAACAGACTAGAAAATAAAGAGATTAACAGACAGGAAAAAAAGGTGGGTCATGTAAGTCATTACACCTGCGTCCCCTCCCTTGGCTAAACCGCGCTTCCCCCAGGTACAGATCGTATCAAATGTGAATAAAGGCAATCTTATGCAAAGTGGGTATGATTTCAACATTTTTATAACGAGACTTGTTACAAGCCGCAATGTCCACCCCTACGGTGTCGACGCCAAATTCAAGTGATGTCACTTCTCCAAATGAATGTCAAACTGAAAGACTCTTTGTCTTCCCTTACATTTCCCTTTAACCGAGTAAACAGAAAACAAGCTACTTTCTGCGAAAGGTCACAATCCTTAATCACCCAATAATCCCCAGTAATAAACAGCCAACCATAAGCTGACCAACCTTTGCTCTTTTTTCTTTTTTTTTTTTTTTGGTTATTTTTTTCTGCTTAGGAAACAAGAAGAAGATTCGTCTGTATCAGTTCCTGCTGGACCTTCTGCGAAATGGGGACATGAAGGAAAGCATCTGGTGGGTGGACAAAGAAAAAGGAACCTTCCAGTTCTCCTCTAAACACAAAGAGGTTCTGGCCCACCGCTGGGGAGTGCAGAAGGGCAACCGCAAAAAGATGACCTACCAGAAAATGGCCAGGGCACTGAGAAACTATGGCAAAACCGGAGAGGTCAGGAAGATCAAGAAGAAGCTCACATACCAGTTCAGTGGTGAAGTCCTGGGGAAGAGCCACCTGGAAAGGAAGCTGTACTTGTAAAAGGACAGGAAGATGGACAGAAAGCCAGACAGGAAGAAAAAAAAAGAAAGAAAGATAGACAGGGTAGACTTGTCAGCCTGTTTTAAAGAGAGCTCTACTCATTGGACTTGGAGCATTAGACTCTCGACTTGCCCTTTACATTCCTTTTAATAATATTCACCTTCGCATTAATTCAGTGAACTTTCTCTATCAACTTCCGGCCCACAGCTCACACTCCCATTTCAGTTGCATGACCAGCGCTAAAACTTTTCTCTATTCTCTTAACAGACGAGATATATAAACAGTAAGTTCTGATACATTAAAAAACAAAACAAAACAAAAAAAAACAAATGTGAGAAAGTTTCAAAATTAAAACACGCAGCTCTTGTAGAAGCTGTTGTTAACGTCTTCACTGATCATTACGGGGGGGTGGAGGGCTATGGGGGTGGTGGTGCGGGGGCGGGGGTGGTGGATCACAAAAATACAAAAGCAGAAGTGAAAACGAATGACACAGGCTCACGCTGTACGGAAAATACGGCTGTCTCGTCTGGCCAACACATATGCGGTGACTCTGTTTTTACCATAAAGGGTGCTTTTTTTTTTTTTTTCTCGACAAACCTTGTTTAAGGGCTGTAAGATTTATATTCGTTTGTGCATGTGAATAGTTATTATTATTTTGTTGATTAGTAAATGAAATCGAATCGGAATGGTAGCAAAATCTTTAGTGCTTTGGAGGGAACTGGTTTCACAATGTCCATTACTCATCACAGAGTCCACAGGGGAGTAGACTGTATACATTCTTATTTCATGATCAAGCTTGATTTTTTTTTATTTTTTTTTATTTATTAAGTGATTTCTTAATTGTTATTCAGAATAGCACTATGTACTGGCTTTGTGCTTGTAGGATCGTTAAGAACACTGAGCTTGACAGTTTCTTGTCTTGAAGATGGAAGTAAAAATTTGATACTTATTATATGTTTGATTTATGAAAGAAAGCAATCAAACTAAAAGCTCTGCATGTTCATATGGAGTACAATACTGTGGCACTGTGGTGTGGTGACTCACCAGCACCCCCTATCTATACAAAGTCATTTTCATAAGCATATTCAAAAACATAATGATCCATGAACTCAAATATATTTCACTAAATGACAAACATTAAACAGTGAATGTGTAGAATTTATTGGACAATGTTAAATTATTATTATTATTATTATTATTAATCATTAAACATTAATGGTGCCTTGCACAGAACAAATGCAAAAGTGTATAAATATATACAGTGGTGTCTAAAAGTCTGAGACCACACTGGGAGTTTTATAAACAGACTATAAACTATACTGTATGTCTTAAAATTTCGAAACCAAATCTTTTATATCTTAAACATACAGGATTTCAAAATTTTTAACTGTGTGAATTAGTTTTTTTTTTGTTGTTGTTGCAAATTTGTGATGTTCACCATGTTAACTCCTTTGTACAAAAGACCAGAGTTTTCTTATTCCTCACATTAAAGCATGTGTTTTGATGTTTTTTTGATCCAACACGGATAATCAGTTTTTAAGACAAACTTGTGGAGTCCATGTCAGCTTAACTACACACGACATTAAAGTGAATAGGATTTTAAAAAATATTCCTAAAATCTAAGTTGCTAATAATAATATACAAGGGGTGTTCGAGTTAAACCGGGACTTTTGATTGTGCAGAATAACAGAACATAGTTATGACAATAAAAACTCCCATACTTTCTCTATATAATCCTCTGCTACACTTACACACTTATCTCAGCATTTCACTAGTGCTCGGGTACCATAAAGGTAGAAGGAGGTTGTTTTCTTCGTACACCAAATGTCCAAATATGTGAAAATGGCTTGGCGCAAGGTCAGAACTGTACACGTGATGATGTGGCAATAACTCCCAGCCGGGGTTCCTGTAATGTGCAAATGCTGTTTATGAATGATTGTGTGTTCGGTTCCCACAGAGAGATGCGTCTCTCCCACAATTCTGTGACAGGTTATCCATCGATTTTTATAAATCAGCGTTCCATTGACTGAAAGGAAACAACTGCTGTGGGCTTCGAGCCTCCTCAACTGGGGCTGTTATTCATGGTAATACTGGCTTCTTTAAACCGTCTGCACCCTTGAAATGTTCAACTGCGGCGAAGAGTCTTATCACGGTAATGTGCTCGAAGCCTTTAGTAAACGTCTTTAGTAAATCTTCATTCATGAGAAATTTACAAGTACCGGTTTGACTTGAACACCCCTGATATTCTGCACTTTTCAGTAGCGGTCTCAGATCTTTGCACCCCATAGTATCATCTATAACGGTTTCTTGAATTTCCTTACAAGAAATAATTATAATTATTACCAATTAAGTTGCACTGCATTTAAATGTTCAGATAATAAAACTACTTGTACAGTATACAGAAGCAATACCTTTTATTCTATATAAATGACCATTTCACAACAGCAAATAGAAATTAAAATCAGCTAAACCATACAGTATGTTTACTCTAATGGACATACAGATCCTGGCAGATACAGTGTGTATACCGGCACAAGAGTAGCAGCTTGTCTTCAGTCAGCTGGAGGGTTTAACAAGTGGAACATACCACTAGAATATGAAAAAGAAAAATAGTATAGTCACTGCAAATGAAAGTAAACACTGGATCAAATAATAAGCTTGTTGTAGTACTGTATTACAGAGACCTCCTCTGTCATCCCTGCTGTTTTCCTTCCCTCTGTGTTAAATGGAGGCTTCAGATACCCTTTAAAATGCAGTTTAACCAAGTCATGGAAGGTTGCTACACAATTCTGGAGAAGTGATACAGATATGGTTAAAAAAAACAAATGTGAAGCTTATATGCAGATATCAGCTGTTTAAACTGCAATTAGAATACATTTCCATCCTAATCACAGATGTGTACCAGCATCATATCATAAAACATCGGAAAATACTAGATGTTCTTGTGTGGTGAAAATACTGCTTAAAAATGCTAAAATGCACAAATGGAATTCTCCGGGAAATGTAGTGCACCAGACACAACAACACAAAGGTATACAGTAAACGAGAAAAGTCACACAATGTCAATCAATGCTCTCTACTTAATTTCCAGATTCACGAACACATCCAAACTTGGCAATGAAACCAACGAAATGTGGAACGATGGCGACCTTCCTGAGCCGTGACATTACTGACTGTTTGTTGACGTTAGTAGTAACGAGATAAAAGTCAAGCAGAACCAAATTTCCGAAAGGTGGCGATTACGTCTGTGCTGATTATTCTCACCCGTTCCTCTTTCGAGCAAATGTGAGTGAACCATCGGAGTCCGGCAGCCACGTGCGTTATCTCATCGGAATAAATCACCTCCAGGATCTTTACTGAGCTTGTGTCTCCTTGTGCTGCAAAGCGGGACAACGTCTGAGGGTGCACGTCTAAGCCCCTGAGAGACACCAAATATGAATGAATGAATGAATGAATAAACAAAATCTATTGGATTTAATTTTTCATACATATGTTTAAAGGTGCAGTCTGTAATTTTAAGTTAACATACACACATGATGAACATCACTGTTCTTGCAGTTTTTCTTGTTTTTTTTTTCAAACTGGTCTTCTCATGGAGCAGAATGATTGTACAAGTCCTTGTGATCTTTGGTACACAAGTTTCAATGTATTTTTGGTCTTTATGAAACTAACACAGGGTCAACATTATACATACAGTGTCAAATACTGCACTTCCCCACTGGTACAATGCACCAGTTCCACTGACCGCAAAACAGCCACAAAGAATGATGCCACCACCGATGGCACGAAGAGACCATGTGTAAATCTACCATCCTCTTTCTCATATCTGCACGGTGCTCTGTATACTGTACTATTATACTGCGTGTGTGTTAATAAATCCAAACAAATCATTATTATGTCGCCACAGAGAATCTACCAGCTGTAGTCATCATCATCACCACTAACAGGAAGTTTGACAGGATTTGAGTGTGGACCTTTCAGGACTATTTAAGTAATAACCTAAGTGGGTGGAAGTATAGCTTTAACCACATCTGAACAACTTTGGGCCTTTGTTGATGTAAGAAAATCCAAAATAAATGCTTTTGGTTTTTCCCAAGAAAAACACCAGTTCAAAGCCATCACTGAATCCCAACCATGACATTTATCTTTATCTTTAAACATCTGAACACAGATATACTTTGAGCTTTAAAAAAAAAAAAAATTTTTTTTTAACCTGATTACATTTTTCTGGCTCAGAAATGAGCTCTACATTCAGGACAGTACTCCTCATCGCTGTTTCTTTTTAGAGGAAACTCAAGAGGCATGAATGAGATGTCTGCAAGAGATGTCTTGGAATTAAGATTAGATTAGATTAGATTAGATTAGATTAGATTAGGTGGACTTGTGTAAACTTGTTGCAAGCAGCTCTAACTTCACGCGGCGAACAGCAGACGGCTCGAAATTCATGCCGCTCATACTGTAACATTACAAATTGCTCCTTTAAAATTATTGTGTTTTTTTGTTTTGTCTGTGGAGTACCTAGCCTCATGCACCATGTGTACTACAGCCAGTCTAGCTAGAAGATCATGTGACGTTTCTCCTGCTGATTGCCACAAACCTGTAAAGATAAAACATGTGCTCCCTCACTCACAATCCATCTTCGCTTAATCCATGCAGAAATTGAAGACAAATCAGTATTCTCACCGTTATGTACTGGTAGGGCACCGAAAGAGCTCCCAAGCTCCTTGATCCTTTGCTCTAATAATTCATAATGCTGTAAAAAAAAAAAAATAAAAAATCAGGATCTACGATCGAATGAAAGACCAAGTTTGACATGAAGCGATCCTGAAATGGGGTTCGACCTTGGCTTCATCGCCGGCTACTTTGACAAAGTCGCAGAAGAACTCCCGTGGAAGGGAGTCTCCGGAGCTCAGCTTGAACGTAGAGAACCGAGCGATGATGTCCCATGAGAGGTCAATTGCCCACTGCTCTATGTTAGCCATAGAATGAAGCAAAGCAATTCTGCTTGCCTATAAAAAAAAAGGAAATAAACTGGAAGTAAACAAACATCTAGATTTTCTGGACTGATTATCCCTGAGAATGCATTAAATTGTACCTAAAATGTCAATGCTATATTTTACCTAGTAGATGAAAAGGTTATAGCATACAAAATGTTACTGTGAAGTGACAAATAGTCTCATATTTCATAGAAAGTCATAAAAGCTTCCTGGTTCGTTTATTAATTCAATATCTCTGACTCCCCTCGGTGAGACTGTGTGTACCTGTGTGCCTCCTTTTCCGCGTTTGATTTTGCCTGGCTCCACCACGGTAAGGCTATCTATTCTGCTAGGCTGCGCTGGTGGTGCACATTCACCAATCTCTGTTATTTCCCCAGTGTCCCACAGGCTCTGTACTTGCTTAGTCAAGGCCACCTGGGGTACAGAAAGGTATTGCAGGAATAACAAAGGTCGGCCGGGAGACGTACAGTACAATGAAGCTGTTTTGTTGAGAAATGATGCAAATGAACACGAAGAATGTAGGCAATGAAATACGACGAGACATGCTGTTAAGAGTGACTGCTATTTGAACAACACATACTGGTTATTTCCTCTTATATCACAACATGGATTGCAAATTTTTTTATTCGTTAACGAATCACATGCCTTTTTTTTTTTATCCTTTTAAAATTTGTTGTGCAACATCTGTACGAGAAGTTAGTTCCTGTTCTCACTTAGCAGCAATACTATACACACTATAGCAGCAATAAAAAATAAAATGCTTGTTCTCAAGACATAAGCCTTTCTATTGATCTTTTTCTTTAATTAATACAATTTGTACAGCGGAATTAAAAATGCAACGCCTTTGATCCTAAATAATTTCCCCAAGGCAGGAAAAATAAATATCTAAAGAACTTTATCACTGATCGCTGCAAAGTACTGACACTGGAGACTCCTTCCTGAGGAGTTAAAAAAACTTCTCCTTACAGAATGCATTATTCTAATCATGAAAATTATTTGCTTTTTAGCTGGCACTATTATTATTATTATTATTATTATTATTATTATTATTATCTGAGATATGTTGATATTAAAAATGAACAAACAAATTCTGACCAATTGTATCTAAGGACTCTACAGTGCTGTGGTATAAGCATACTCTTCAATCAATATTCGCCATCATGTAAAACAATTATTAATTTTTTTTTCATATGGAAGAAAGCTTACCTTTTCTAGCGGGTCTGGAGTAAAGAGGATTTTCGTAGCCCAGAAACAGAGTGTATTTTCGGATGATTCCAACTTCGTTTCCATGGGCAACAAGGCATCTAGGAGTGGTTTCCAAACAAAAAAGGATATCCTTAAAATACACAGAGGTTTGTAGCTTATTCTATACAGCTTTTTATACTGTACACCTATAATTAAATGAATTTTAGATAATGACTCACTCTACACTAGAGCTACACTACAGAACCAGCACTGATCAGATACCGTACTATTTGTGTGGTGGTTCATTCTCAGCACAGTGGTAGGAGTATATTAGCAACACTGCTGGAATTTTAAACACTTTCATATCAGTGCAAGTTTAAAAGTAGTTAACATTTAATAGTTAATAGAACCGGACAATGATCAGAAACCGTTGTACACAAAACCGAGACTGAGACCCACTTAAACAATGCATAAAAATATAGACAATAAATATAACTCCATGTCCATCATACTGTGATTATTTACCTTGCTTTGTCTTTTTTGCCACTGGGACTGGATAGAGAGACAACCGACTCGGAGTATTTATATACAGTTTTCCATCCACTACTCTAACACTGTAGACTTGATTCTACGAAGAGAAAAAAATGCCATAATGTCAAAAACAGTTCAGTCAGAACACTGACTGTTCACTGACAGTTTCATTACTGTGCCCTACCTGTAGTCCTGTGGAGGACGAACCTGTCTCCAGGCTAAAATCGAAATAGTGCCATGGGCATATTAGTGCCAGCTTGCCATCTCCGAGATCCTCGATGTCTCCTTGGTCAAGTGGGCCTCCTGTCAGTAAAGCCAAAATCTTTATCAGTAAAGAAATAAATCAGGACAATACCTGAAAGCCTCAGCAGCTTCCAGGAATACACAATTTACCCAATTCTGTCTTCTTGGACTAGTGTATAATTATTTTTAAATATCAATTACTAGTATTTCTCCACTCCTAACCGTCAAGGATGGTAAGGAAACACCTGGTGTGTTTGTACTGCATTTGAAACAAACATGCTGCCATGTCATGTCATCTTACCCTTTCTCTATCTTTTTTTTTTTTTTTTTACCTTATACATACTTTGAACTTCTTTTACACAATATGGATCTCGCTGTTTAAAAGCTTGTGAAAATATACATCTCAAACTGTGGATAGTCGTCCTTCATCCTGTCTTACCTTATCTTATATCATATTATATTTCCCCTCCTTATCATTACTACCCTGCTCTGGTCATCACACATATTTTCTTTTTCTTTTTTTTACACTTAGTAGTTGTTCTCCTCTACGTAATCTCCTGGAATCTGACACTCGAGTTTCCCTCGAAATACCACACACTGTTCATTGCTGCCTTGGATCAGATTTGCCAATAGATTGTGGCATGCTACACAAGCATGAGCAAAAAGACGAAAATAACTGTGCTGATTTCCAGCTGCGGTCCGAATCCTGTTGAAGCTGAAAGCGACATCAGTGATGCGTACTGCCTTGTACTGGCCATCCCAAGGACACCGTGTCTGACTCAAACATCCCCTGCTCTGAGTACGCAGTGATGCCGGTATTCATCTGCCACATTTAGATCCTAGTTCACAGCCCAATTTGGCCCAAGCCCTGCAGCTAAAACAGCTTATAGAGAACCAGAAAGAGAGAGAGAGAGAGAGAGAGAAGATAGCTAGACAAATTAATCACTTGGCATCAGACATGACTCAGCAAAAATCAAGCAATGACCCTGGAGCTGAGACCAGACAATTCAAAGCTTGTACTTTTTTACTCTTCATCATGAAAATGATCGATAGCGTTCATAAAACACATTTATTTAAGGAAGATTATTAGAAAAGATATTATTTGTAGATGTTAAGCTAACTGTTAGGTTTGCTTCAAGTGTTATGTTAAACTCCAGAACCCGTATTCACTAAGCTTCTTAAACTGAAAAGTTGCCCCTTGTGATGAAATTCTTTTACATCTTAGACCTAAAAACAGCTCCTAAGGTAAACATTGTTAAGAGTAGAGAGGAGGAATTTTAAGAGTTTCTATAGCAGAGAAGTAATGGAGGAAAGAAGAAATATTCTCCAAACACTAAATGCAAAAATTAAACTCTGCTCTTCTGCCCAATTTGGTTTTCTTGTCCTTTTTCCTTCTTCCATCTCTCTTGGATTGTTGGCTACATACAATCCAAAAGTGCAACTTAAACAGACTGTCCTGCAATCATGTAAACTGGTAAAAGCTGAGCCATTTTGCTCTCATCAATCTGAAATATATTACAAGTAATAAAATCAGTATGATAAATAAATGTAAGAACTTAAATATAGGAACTGCTGTATGGAAATTGGTTGCTTCAAAAATAGACACATTTTCAATATTTGGCTGTTTAAATTAACTTTAAGATATTTAGCCTATAACAGAGAATTTGCATAAAGTAGCCTGTGTTTATGATTATACATTTTCTTTATATACAAACATTAAGATTGCACTGGCTATTCTATCATCATATATTCTATTTTCACAAAGAGGGCCATTTAAAACCTTTACAGATTTTTTATCAACCAATCACAGTCCTTGAATTGCTGCGTCATCCCTCGCAACGGGGTCAACCACACCCCCCTCACTAAGATAAAGGTTTTTGTACTTTCCTTGCTCTGAGTTTCTCAGAGAAGTTTCCTAAATCACTTTTAGTCTAGGACTCCCAGCTAGGACTTTTTAAGCTAAGATAGAAGCTCTCTGAGAGAATTCTAAGAAGCTTTGAGAATACGGGCCTTGGTGCTTGATTTGTTCACCCATCCTTAGTGTTTGGTACTGCAGGACGCCACTAGAGGGAGACAGAGACATTTTAATTTAGCTAAAATCTAACCAGTACCCTGTGGTAGTAGAGTTTGGTAAATTACTAAAAATATTTCTTAATGATTTAGTTTAGCACAGTTTAGCCAACGTTGCACAATGAAAATGACTAAACCTCAGTGTCAGTATAGGTCTAAATCACGTTTGCATATTATTTTTATCTATTCTTTTAATAAGCCTGTTTATAATTTGCTAACATAATTACTTTTCTGCCTATTGAAAAATGACAACAAGTATATGAGCTACACGCCTTTTTTTTTGCTCAAAATCTGAGGAAAAATATCGTTTTTATTTATCTTAAAAAGGAAAGTTTTTTCTCCTACGTATTTCTTCCATTCCATGTCCCCTTAGGAGCTCCGTAACCTTGTTCACGGAACAATGAGGAAAATAATGATGGAGAGCTTAGCAGTCACACTTGATGGTCTCTGCAAATTGCTATTTATATAATCAGATTAAAAATCAATAATTTATGTTTTTTAGAATAAATAATGTATTGCAGGTTGTTTATTTTTGTGGTTTAGATCGGTGGTCTTAATGGAAGAAAATGAAACACGACATGCTGTTATAGGAAAACAATCCACGACAAGGTTTTGCCTGATGATAAGCAGTGCTCCTGTTACCTCTGCAAAGTTGCTTATTCCTTCCATTGGATTTTTATTCCTTTTACACCACAGCAATATGTTGTTGAGGGTGTACTGTTTTTAAAATATATTTAAAAAATATTTTATTGATTTTCCTCATCCAAAGTATTTAAATATCTTAATAATTCAGGGGTGTCAAACTGGATCCTGAAAGTGAATGTGTGGATGCAGGTTTTCATTCTCACCAAGCAAAAGCTACACCTGAGACCACCGGTTTAATTAGTCTAATTAAACTATAAGTCTAGTTTAATATTTATTTATGTTGGTGAGACAATAATGATGCAAAAGGTGAACAGTGTGCAGTGATTCTTTTTTTTTTCTGAGGGTGTACCTAGTGCTGAAACAAAAGTGTTTGAATATCTGCAAACAAAATTTGGACCGATGCTCTAAGGAAGGTTAGAGTATCTTAATGAGAATGGTTACTGGTGACGAGACATGGATTCATCACTACGAGCCTGAGAGTAAACGGTAAAGTATGGAACAGAAACATCCTCAAATGCCGGTTGAGAAAAAAAAAGGTCAAAAGTCAACCATTAGCTGGAAAATTCATCAATGCTTACAGTTTCCTGAGATTCTCAAGGGTCAATATTGGAACATTATGAGGAAAAAGGTTCAACAATCAACAGTGCTCGTTACAGTGAGATGCTTACTGAAGAACCGAAGCCTAAACTTCTCCAAGAGATACCGATTATAGCTCAAATTATGGAAATTTTACCTGTCAATAAAGTACTACTTAGTAGCCTATGTCGCAACACATATTATTTTCATGGGCACGCCATCTCTTTCTTCCTCAACACATTTTTAAAAATCTAATTATTTTATATAGATGTCAGCGGCTGAGAAACACAGAGATACAGTGTTCAATGCTGATCCTGCAAGAAATGCAGCAAAGTTAGAGACGCAGAGAGAGACCTGGCACGAGCTCAGACCACGAGGAAAGATGAAAACAGTGGCAGAGATGAGTGAGAGAGAAAATAAGAAGCAAAAGCCAATTGGAAGAAAAGCACAGCAGGGAAAGAAAAAGCACAGGCTTGACAAATTAGCTAGACCACCAGAGAGTTCAGACAGCCAAGTGTTCCATCAATGTCTGGAAACAAGCAAGAGATTTATGATAGCGAAACAGAAACAGGTTTATTTATTTAACAGGAGAAGTGTGTCAGGAATAAAAGGTTTCCATTCACAGACAAACTATTATCTGTAAAACCTTCTTTGGTGCTTTGGTTTATTTCAAACAGAAAAAAGTAAAAAGGTCTGTAGAAAAAAATATACAAAGAAATTGAAAAACTCAAATATTCACCCAACAAGCAAACAAGAAGGGATGTCAACTCTGTTACAACTATTTTTTTCACGTTTGAAATAATGAAAATATCCATATCCATAAGAGTGTAGTGTACATCTACAGTTGATGCACAATAGCTCTTAATTAAAACTACCAAAATGACCCGTACAGTAATTTTATAATAAAAACAATTCCTGCCCTTAATGGCAAAACCCATCACTTGTATAGCCAAAAAAATACTGTATCATCACTGCAGTACCACACTACCAGTCAAAGAGTTTGGACACACCTTCTAATTCCATGGTCTTTCCTGACTTTTATTTATTTTGACATTGTAAAAAAAATGCTGAAGGCGTTCGATATTAAGGTGTGTCTGCTACTTACGTTCTGTAAAGCCTTGTAAATGGCTCTAATCTGAGGCAGTGTTAATTGGTGACTTCTGAGGCTGGAAACTCTAAATGAACTCCTCCCCTGCAGCAGATTTACTCATAGCCAATTCCCACTTGTCATTAGGGCACTCCCCCATCAAGGCTACAACTCCCCCATCAAGGCTACAACTCCCCCATCAAGGCTACAACTCCCCCATCAAGGCTACAACTCCCCCATCAAGGCTACAACTCCCCCATCAGGCAGGGCCAAAGACTATCATGTGTTTCCTCCTTCGTTTCCCAACTGCATCTTTTTGAACCGTTCGCTCACGCACCATTGGGAGAGGCATAACACATTTGGAGGATAGCACTATCCGTTCCTTCAATTTGTGTGAGCTCACAGACGCTGCAATTGATGTGAGCGCTAGATGCCTCCCATCCCACCCCTCTGAGAGAGCTCGGCCAATCAGCTCTCTCCAGGGCCCCGGCTGCGGGAGGCTACAGCATCACTTTGGTTTTGAACTTGACAACCTGGCCAGGGTGCCATTTCATCATATGGCACATAAACTACGGGCAATTTGAGAACACCAGTTAACCTCCATGTATTTGGACTGTGGGAGGAAACCGGAGAGCCTGGAGGCACACAATGCTAACAACTACACCAACTTTTAATACAGCAGGATTTAATCAAACGAGTTTAATAACATCCAGCTTGTATGAAACATGGCTGACAGTAAAAACATCATGCTTGTCAATTATTTATAAATACAGTCTACGACTGTGTAAATCACCCTACATATTGTACAAGCCCCTGTCAATCAGCCGTTACTATAGCAACGATGCCCTAGCATTGATACAAAGCCTTCTGACCAATCAGCGTGAAGAATTTAACAGCACATGATATGTGACGTCTGTGTTGAGTTTGTGAAATTATGACAGTTACTGAAAAGCTGATGCAGGTGTTTGAACACAGAACACACACCTTCATGCGGACAGGAGGAGTCCATCGCCCAAAAGCGTCCGTCCTCTGTTCGCACAAGCACAATATGCTCTCCATCCTCGGAATAAAACCTTAAACACATTGTGATTGTAACTCGCACAATGTGTTGTGCCACCTGATATTTATTGATACGCAATATATATTCTTAGAAATATATGGCTTTATTTATTTATTTGATTTATTTAAATATGGTTCCTACTTGGTGCACGGTGACTTGAACCTGGCTGCTTCTCCGACACACTGCCAGCTCCCGGCTTTCACAACATCTTTAAGAGCTTCAACTAAATCCTGTTCAAAATGCTCCATGAAGAATTTCTGGAAATCTTTATTTTAACATGTGCAAAATAAAAAATAAAATAAGAAACCCACTACAAAATCCATTCATTTACACACATCAGGGAGTCAACCTGATTTACTTCCGGGTTGTTCTACATTTTATCTAACTTCAAAATATACTGTCATTCTAGAAATGTCTTTAAAAGCTAGTGTATCATTTAAAATTGTACTAATTACTAATTAATTACGTGACTCAATTATTTACAATATTTACACTAATGTATGATTTAAAACAAAAATAACACGCTTTACCAAAAGTACTTTTATTATCTTGAAATGTACTCCGTCCACAAGAGGGCAGTATAACCACTACCATAAGCAGTGCTGGCTTGCCCTGGTTGTGTTTACAAACCGCGGCACAGGTTACTATTTTTTTATTTTATTATTTGTCCCAGACTTTAACAGCTCAGAAGCTGTAAGACCATGCCTATAGAGTGTTCAGTCCTCGGGTGCACAAACCGGTTCGTGAAAGGCTCCGAGATCCGCTTCTACAGGTAATATAGATCATATTCTAGCCTTGAAATGAGATGTCTTTGCTTATGGAAGTTTAAATACGGGGGAAATAAATGATTAATTAAGTCGGATAAATAAAAGACAAATATTTATTTAGAAGTTCAATATTTGTATAAAACCGAAACTGTTATCGAAGATTAATTTGTGCAGATTTATGTGAACATCCACCATGTTTGGTTCTCGAACGTATAATAACTTCATAGTCACGTGACCAAGTAAGCCACGCCTTTCGAAAAATACCGGAAATGTAAAATTATAAAACATGTACATCCTGTATATAATATGTATATAAAAAAAACATTTATTTTTTAAAAATATTTCAGTCCAGATTCACATTAATCTCTCTCCAAGATCTTGTATTGATGAGCATAAAGTCTTCTCCAGCACTCCCCAAACATTCTCAATGAGGTTAAGGTCTGGACTCTGTGGTGGCCAATTCATGTGTGAAAATGACGAGTCATGCTCCCTGAATCACACTCACAATTTGAGCCTGATAAACTCTAGCATCGTCATCTTGTAATATTCCCTTGCCATCAGGGAAGAAAAAGTCCATTGATGGAATAATCTGGCCACTCAGTGTAGCCAAGTAGTCAGCTGACTTCATTTTACTGCCACATAATATTGCTGAATCTAGACCTTGAGAAACTGACATTAATTTGACGCCTCTGACAGAGCGTAACATCTTTGCCACGACCACAGGATATATCTTTTGACATGTTTAAAGGAATGAGAAGCTACTCATCGCATATTAGGGTTAAATAACTTGTTGCCAGCTAAGCCCTATTAATCAGTAGATTATTCAATGGAAATCTGGCTTAGGTAAATCCAGTATAATATATATATGTATGTACACTGTATTTATACAGTGGAACCTTGGATTGTGAGTAACTTGGTCTACGAGTGTTTTGCAAGACAAGCAAATTTTTAAAATAAATTTGAACTTAATACTGTAAACAAGCGAGGTCTTGATATACGAGTAGTACACATGCGCTTTGTCTGCCCAGCGTCACATGATCACAACTAAGGCAATTGTTCTTCTCTCTCTCGCTGCACTATGGGTAATCGTCTCCCATGCCCAGTCTCAGTGCGCACGTCACTCGTATAGTCAACATCCATGCGTGCATCTACAGTTTATTATAACATTGTGACCACGTGTGTGCACGCACGCGTAAAGCAAAAGCAAGTGTCATTAGAGAGGTTCTTTGTTAAAGATCCAGTGTCTCTGTCAGAAAGCAGAGATTGCATTAGAGTGTGTGCGCAAATATCATTAGAGAGGTTCCATAACTCTTGGCAAGATAACTAAACTAGACTTGACTATTTCATCATATAAACCTACCATAAACGTGGATTTAGGAGGTATACAATAAAAGAGAGATTTCCTTCAGGTCGTCCAGTTTTTTTTTTTAACCAATTCAAAGTTTTTCAAACTTGTAGCTGTGATGATCTATCCATTGGCCTGCACTAATTTTCTTTTCTACAGATTCCCCATCAGCAAGCCTAAGTTAGCTGAGAAGTGGATCCGAAGCCTCGGTCAAAAAAACTTTTTGCCCACCACCAACTCGTGTCTGTGCTCAGAGCACTTCCTACCCAACTGCTTCCGTGATTTTGATGGCAAACAGTTTCTGAGGGAAGATGCTGTTCCTACCATTTTCGGGCACACTGCCAAGCAGGGGGCAGATGGGAAAAAGGTACGTATGTGGTTGTCTCTATTCTAATACGATGTGCAAAGATGTATAGCGTAAATCTATATTGTTTATCCATGAAAGTGGCCATGTGAGAAAGCTTCAGAAAGTAAATTAGACATGTTTAACATTTAAAGTGGCTACTGTATTGATTTTGTTACACAGTAGATGATGTAAAGTTAAGAAGAATTAAGCTGTAAGCTGGAAATAAATTGTTTAAAAAATGTGCTTAAATTCCTTTCTTTAAAGGGATCTCGCTCAGGCTCAGGTTCAGTTTCTGAGGGAGGCAAGCAGCAGAAGGACAAGAGACAAGTCTCAAAGGATACTGGCCAAAAGGTACAGTAATGCTGTTCCACTCACCAGAATTTTACAAAGTAATGTTTACATGCTTAGCGCTGTTCGTGCCATAGTCTTTGCATGGTTCTTTACACATGGGGGGGAAATTATGCAGTTATCAAGGAACTGTATTGATGTATTTTTTTTAAAGGTAATTACTGAAGATAATAGAAACAGATGTTTTCGCGCCGTTAATGTGTTGAGCAAATCTACTAATATATGTATATGTAAAATTTAGCAATATAATCTAGGAACAGATGTTTCCATCATGGTGAAGCTTTTGCTAAATTGTTTGTAATTTTCCTAACGTTTATAAGAGTCTTATATAACTTTATTAACCCCAAAATGGGGGGAAAAAAAACTAAAAATGTCTTTTTTGAGGAAGCTAAGAATCGAATATCAGATCAGCTGCAGCTGGTGCTGTACAATTAATCAAATTTCAATTCCAGTTTTGTCTCTCAATGATTTAGAAAATAAGCTAATCAATATTATACATTAATTGTGGGATATTCCTTTTTGCAATAATGTTCTTGCTTTGTGCTTTCACTCGTCACTTAAAGCCTAGCGGTGACATTTCTCTCTCTCTCTCTCTCTCTTTCTCTCTCTCTCTCCATTCATTTATTTGAATTATTTAACAGTGGAATTACACTAGTGGGCAAAAGTATTGGAACAGAATTTGCCAAGTACTGTATTCTAGTTCTCTGTGTGAGATTTAACTAATTAGGTCTAGTCTAACTAGCTAAAGCGTTGTGCTGATTAACTGTAAAAGTTGTGAAAACTGACTATATGAAAATGCCATTCAGCTATTTTTTTTTTTACCAGGGAAAAGCAGGAAATGAGGCACCCAAGCGACGTGGAGGGGCAAAGGTTCAATCCAGTGACAGGTATAAGATTAGAATTTGTGTTTTACAAGTAAAGATATTTGGGAACTTCTGATATATTTCGCCGTGAGTTGAAGATGTCGGAAGTCATGTAACGATACATGTGTGGTGAATTAAAGGTGCATTTCTGGTTTTACGTCTTTTCTCCAATTCAGGCCGGTCAATACAGCTAAGAGTAATTTGTACGACAGCCGAGGTCTGTTGATCTCCTGCGGCAGAGACCTGTGCGACTGCTTGGATGTAGACTGCATGGGCTGCTTCTACCCCTGTCCCGAATGCAGCTCCCGCAAGTGTGGCGTCGAGTGCCGCTGCAACAGGAAGTGGCTGTATGAGCACATGAAAGTGGAGGGAGGCGAGATCATCCAGAACATGTTCGCAAGCTAACTGGCGAGGAATAAAAAAAAAAAAAAAACATTGTTTGGGATTCAGTGCATGGGTTAGTTGGCTTGTGGTGTAAATGTTAAGGCCGTCAGTTTTGTACTAGTGTTCATCTAGTCAGTATAAAGTAGTAAAGGTAAACAGAGTCTGAAAAGGTCAAGCAGTTATCCAGAGACATCGCTGGTTCTTGGGTTCGGAGTTTGGACTTCTGGAGAGGTTTCTGTGTGTCAGCCAACAATTTGAAGAAATGAAAGAACTTTGATACTCTGCAGTTATGGATCGAACACTGTGTTTAGGAGATTTCATTTTAATTCAAGGACTTTCTGTTACTTTCTGTGAAAAACTGAAAGTTTTACATAATGCTTCACCAGGCTCACTTTCATCACTTTCACTTCAAGAGATTTCATAGGCTGACTGTTGGTTCTCCCTTAAAGTTAAACAGGCGCTTTCCTTGTGTTGTAAATTCTCTTGTGAATCTAACCTTCTGGCTTTGTGTGCTGGTCAGAAGCCCAGGTTTGTGCTACATTAGGTTTACTTTACAGTTCTGCCGTGTAGCATTGCTTTCCATTCCAGCTCCATTCTACACTAATTAACATTAACAAACTTTGAACTTAAGATGCTACATGTAACATTACAAGATTGTTCTTCTCTTATTCCTCGGTAGTGCTGAACTTCATGGTTTGTTCGTGTTAACTGTTGTGTTAAACTGTGTGTATTTAAAGAACCTTGAGGTGTTTCCTGCAGTGTTATTAAAGGAATACTCATTCATTTTTAAGTCTCCGTGTACTGCATATGTAGTGTATGTGTGTGTTATTACTATAGACAAGAATCTAAATGTGTTTTCTTGCACTGAGGAAAGAAATGAAATCCTGCCTTCTTTAAGTAGCAGAATTAGTGATGAGTTTGTTGATGCAAACTCTTCAGGAAAATGCACAGTACTGCTTATTACAGTTTTGACCACATTTCCACATAATCGGTTGATTAAAAACTCTTATTAATTTAGGAAGATTCTTCTCTGGTTTGTCTAAAACTAAGGCTTTAATTCTTATAGTTGTAATTTCTGTACAATTTCATGCTGCATAACTGTGTATTATATAGTTATATAGTTGCCATTAAGTGATCTTATAATATATATATATTTTTTTGAAGTTTAAAGTTTTTGTCCTTTTCTCATTAAACAGAAACATGCCTTTTGTGTCTATGGAAATCATATTCACCACAGATGCCTTGTTTTTCATTTTTATTTAGGAGTATGCTCATAACACTTTACATTATCAAAAATTTTTTTTTTTTACTCTTTTTGCTAATTAAAGTTTTTTATTTTTTATTTTACGTTCCCGCTTTGAGTCTCTAATTGGTTTATACTGTTAGACGGTGTGTCCAAACTTTTGACTGGTAGTGTAAATACAATTCAAACTCAAATTTTATTTTTCACACACACAAAACCATACAAAATATGAGATGCAGTGAGATTCTTTATACTATTTGGACATAAATAAATAAAAATGATATTAAATAAATCCACACTAACATAAACTTAAGCTAAAACGTACATTTTTATTACAGTATAATTTGCATAAATGTACAAAATTGACACGTACATTTAAGCTAGAATAGAATTTCAACAGACAATATGAAATAAAAATATCATACAGGGAAATGTTATGACATTTTAACATACAGTTAAGTACAAACATCCGTTTTATGGGCAGGAACACGGTTTGTGCATCTGTGTTACAGTTTATGTGCAAAAAACAAATCTTTGTTCATTTAATTTATGGTCATTTAAAAAGAAAAAAGAAAATTTAGCTGTAAATTCTTGTGTGGACTGTACCTGAGTCTGACAGAGGCCGGCACAGGCTGTGGTATTGATGGTGATGCAGCTGCCACACTCGTCACTCTACACGGTGATGAAAATGCTGGTAAAACGACAACGAGTCTTGCAATCTGACCCCGCCCACACCAGCACTGGCAACAGCAACACCATGGCAACGCCACGCATCATCACCTTCAAGTCGGCACACAAGGAAAAATGTGAATATGCAAACTGCTCCATAAAACTTTTGTTAGAAAAATCCAGATCATGTGCACTAGAATGTATTAAAAGATGGCAAGTTCAAGCCCCAACACTACAAAGTTGCGTTTCTAACAAGCTTCAGTAACTTCAATTCAAATCTTGAGACATGACACTTCTTTTAATGTTAACCTCTATACATCTAAGAGGATAAAATAAAACACAAGCAAGTTAGAAATCAAGTTAAACAATGATGAAGGATCTGAGGTTTATCTTACCTGCTGGAGATTCTTTTCGTCTTATGTCGTCTGTCACCATTAGCCATCTTACTTATACCCTCCTGTCAGCCCAAACGCCCACCTCAGGGCCAAAATGGTTCCAGTCTTATCTTCGGGTCATATTTCTTCTATTTTCTTTTTTTGATGCCATTTGTAGAGGTGGACTCTAATCCCCAAAGCTCCCTAGCCTTGGCATTCAGTGTTTAGTCTGACAGAGGTTTAGGCTGAATTGCATCCTGCTGAAGGGTCTGGGGCTTCAAGGTCAAAACTCCCACAAAGTGGAAAACACCACTGGATCTGCCAATCGACTCTGCAAATTGAAGAGCATGGACGAACGAATTAAGATATAATATGCAAGAAATTTCCTAATGTCTTGTACAAGGGTTGTTCAAATCAAACCGGGACCTTTGATTGTGCAGAATAACAGGACACAGTTATGAGAGTAAAAACTACATTTATTTCTCTATATAATCCCCTGCGACACCAATGCAATTTCCCAACGTAGAAGGTATCGAGATAAAGCCTCAATTGGACTCCCTGCTTCACATCAAAACGCTGGGGTCTCAGGAACTCCCTTAATGGCCCAAAAATGTGAAAATGGCTTGGAGCAAGGTCGCAGCTGTATGGGTGATGTGGCAAGAACTCCCAGCTGGGTTCCATGCATTTTGCAAGAGATGCAGTGGGCAGCATAAAGTCATACACTGAATCGATATTGACCTTCTATCAATCATTAATCATTTTGCACTCCAGCTCTACACTTTAATTGCACCAAGGTCCATGTGTCCTTTCAGAACAATTTGCCTGCAACCTTCAGTTAACAAAATGAACCTGAAATACTGTACAAACAGTAAACGAACCACATCTTCTTGTGTATAAACAAAAGCTTAACTTGTTTCAAACAATAAATATTAAATACTGCTATCAATTTGCAGGCGGCTTAGGAAGTATCGGCACCCTTTAAGTGAATGTATAATTACTGTATAAGAGGTTTGCATGTAATTATTCAAATATTCACAGACAACTATCACGGCTCAAACAAAACAGAATTTTCATTAAGATATCTATATCTATATAAATAAAAAACGTTTTTGTCTGTACATTGGTAAGAACTCGATCTTTTTAATGATATCTTTATGTTTCATACATTGAAGGACCTGAAACCAGTCTCAGAAAATTTGTCATGTATACACACACGCACACAGTATATTAGTTAGTTATATACCTCCATTCCAACATTCCAACAGTCTTGTGGGGTATGCATCTACCAGCAAAGCTTATTCTTCTTTGCAAAATAGCTCAAGGTCAGTCAGATTGAATGGAGAGCATCTGTGAATAGCAACTTTTCAGTTTTGCCACAGATTCTCAATTGAATGAATTAAGGACTTTGACTGGGCCATTCTAACACATGATTATGCTTTAATCTAAAGCATTCCATTGTAGCTCTTGCTGTATGTTTAGGGTCGTTGTCCTGATGTGATGTCTCAAGTCTTTTTGCACAACATTGCCCTGTATTTGGCTCCATCATCTCTGACAGCTCCCTGTCCCTGCTGAAGAAACGCACCCCCACACCATGATGATGCTGCCACCGCCACACAGTTTCCATCACAAATAGGCCAAAAAATTCACTTTTGGTCTCATCTGACCAGAGCACCTTCTTCCACATGTTCGCTGTGTCCCCCACATGGCTTGTTGCAAACTGCCAATGGGACTTTTCTTATGACTTACTTTCAACAATGGCTTTCTTCGTGCCACTTCGCTCCATAAAGAGTGCATGAAAGAGTCATAAAGCATAATTGACTAATAGTTGTCCTGTGGACAGATTCTCCCACCTGAGCTGTGGATCTCTGCACGTCCTCCAGAGTTACCATAGGCCTCTTATCTCTACTTCTCTGATTAATGCTTTCCTTGACAGGCCTGTCAGTTTAGGTCGATGGCCATGTCTTGGTTGGTTTGCAGTGTCATACTCTCATTCCATTTTCAGATGATGGATTGAAAAGTGCTCCGTGAGATGTTCAAAGCTTAGGGTGTTTTTTTTATAAGCCAACCCTACTTTAAACTTCTCCACAACTTTACCCCTGATGTGTTCATGGGGATACATGATGCTGTTTGTTCACCAATGTTCTCTAACAAACCTCAAAGAGCTTCACAGAACAGCCATATTTATCCTGAGATTAAATAACATAAAGAAACTATAAAAAGGATAATGAGAAAATAGTGGACCAACTTGATTAAGATGAAATTATTCAATGTAAAAGAAATAAAAATGAAATAACAAAGTATTAGATGTTAGTTACGTCTAGGACCGATCTAATATAAGACTCAAATAAATGGAGCATACTTTGCCCTATATGCCTTTTATTAATGTAGTAACTGATCTAATAGCAGGTTCTGTTTTTTTTTTTTCATGTCTGTTAATACAACTACACATATTGCATGGGAAATCTTTTATTCAGAGGTGGACATTTATTTATAGGTTTTGGGAACATCCCAGTGAAATCCCTAACCTTCTGTCTAAATGGTAATGTTACCATCTGGTACTGGCCAGTGTCTCAGCCATTAAGCTGTAACATCAGCCAGTGAAATACTGCTAAGCGCACTGCTTACAATCCACTGCAGGTATAATACAGCCAAAATGTCTAGATGAAAACAAGCTACTGCATTTCTATACTGCTAATTCGGAAGGAGAAATATTCTAGGCATCTACGTGAAGTCACTAGGGCTCATTGGGGCACATCAGTGGAAAAGCACAAAGTGCTGAAAGCAATGCAATATTTTTACACTGGTCAAATGGCTTATAAATGACCAATTTCCCACCTGATGGAAAATTATGGTCAAAATATGGAATGGTCAAAATGCTTCAAATATTGCACCTTGATTTGTAGCCTAAATGGTGCAGGGGTGATGTGGGTTCCGTCATCTTCATGGAGAGGGCATCATTTATATCAAACCATAGTAGCCCATAACAGAATCTGTACAAATGATCGAATTTAAACAATATTGCATAATTATTATTTTCTTTGCCAGTTTACAGTCTAATATACCTGACATGCAGGTTTTTTTTTTTTTTGGCTCAAAGATAGCAAAGTAGGCTTTCTTATACACAGTATATGTTGCATTGCCCCTCCATTTCACCCCTTTTTAAAAAAGATTGTTTTCTGTTGATTTTCTGAGTGCATAATTTTCAGACAGCATTAAGTACTGGTTTGAGCAATCATTCATAAATAATAATAATAATAATAATAAATAAATAATCACTTGAGGTGTTTTGAGACTGGTATAAATGTGTGTAATGAGTGGGTTTGAGACTAGTTTGCTCACAGTTTGAAGAAAAAGGCTGATAGGAGGCTTTTAACATGCAGGATTTTTTGATAACGTAACACCAACCAGAAGCTTCTGCGCTCGGTACAGAATCATTTAGATTTGAGGCTGATACTATAAATGTAGAAATAGTTTAAAACAATTATTTTGGAGTCAGTGTGGAGTCACCACACAAAAGAATCGAGATTCATAACTGATTTTTTTTTCTTACCCTATTTCTAATGATCACCTATATTTACACTCCTCACTGACAAACAGCATGACTCCAAAACAACAACCATCATGGCACATCTGGGACATGAATGATTTAATTACCAAAAAACATTGTATCTCATTTCCACGCCTTAGTACTGTAAGACGTGGCCACAGATTATTATTCCCCCCCAGTGCCATCAGAGGGGCTCTGTACAACTCAAAGCTACAGGTAGGTCATAATGTGAAATTAGCACGGACTCTCCCATCACTTCTTTTTAATGGTAATAACCTCAAAGCAACACTTCCCAACAAAATCATCCGCTCTAGTTTTAATTCTATAATATACCCAACATCGTTATATTATAACAATATTTTACAAACTCATGATAAACCAACCATTAAAATATTACGAACACAATATATTGCCTTTCCAGTGGCTCCTAAAGCAAAGGAAACCCATTTCAAAATATTTAATGGTATTTATCCATCGTCTGAGTTTTTAAGACAGCGGTTTAATTTTGAACAAAATGCTTGTACATTTTGTAAAGTTGACATTGAGACTACTGATCACCTTTTTTTTTTTTTTTTTCACTTTTTGTGAGTGTTTTGCTTTTGGGAAAATATGTCTTATTGGTTGGAACCGGGGATACAATCGCTGCCCGCTTTTGAAAAAGAACATATTATGTTTGGAATACTGCTGGATGATAGGAATAATACGTGTTTCATTAACATAATGCTGATTTTAGGCAAATTTTTCATTCATAAATGCAAATGCATAAAAACTAAACCTTATTTTTCAGTCTTTAAAAAAGATTTTATTTGTAATTATGTTCCATCACTGGAGCATATGAAAGGTAAACAGGCCAAGAAATTTGCTGGAATAATAAGAGACCTTGGTTTTTTAGAAGAAGAATAAAGGGACCCCTTTGAATTTGTATTCACTTGTATATTTTACTTATTTATTTTAGTTTTCTTTATTATTATTTCCTTGATTTTTTCGATACTTAGTTTCGTGTGTAATTAGTGTGTGCCTTGTTTTTTAATTCATGTTTACTCAAATTGTATAATGCTATTATGAATGTATATTTTGTTCTATCTTTTTGTTAAAAATAAAAACTTTAAAAAAAAAAAAAAAAAGAAAGAAAGAAATTAGCACGGGCTGATAGAACTATACATTTTTGCTACCGGTGGGAAATTCTGGAAGGGTAGAAGAAAAAAAATATATAGGCTCTAACATGTTTAGGAGGCTCAACTAAATCCTGCTCAGAATTTAGTTTAACATGTGCAAAAAAAATTTTTTTATTTTTATTTTTTACAAACACTACAAAATGCATTCATCAGTGATTGAACGTGATTTACTTCCGGTTTATCCTACACAATGTCCAACTTCAAAATATAACGATCTACTTGTCTTTGCAAGCTAATTTATCTTTTTTTAATTTTTAATTTTTTTTAGAAATTGCGAATCAATTATATCTTAAAATAATTAACAATATTTACAGTAATGTGTGCTTTGATTTAAAATAAATAAATAAATAAATAACACGTTTAACCAGAAGTACTTTTATTATCGTGAAATGTACTCCGACCACAAGGGGGCAGTGTAGCCATTACCATAAGCAGCGCTGGCTTGCTCTGGGTGTGTTTACAAACCGCGGTACGCATTACTGTTTTTTTTATTTTATTATTAATTAATTTATTTATTTGTCGTATTTGTCCCGGACTTTAACAGCTCAGAAGCTGTAAGACCATGCCTATAGCGTGCTCAGCCCTCGGGTGCACAAACCGGTTCGTGAAAGGCTCCGAGATCCGCTTCTACAGGTAACACAGACCACATTCTAGCCTTGAGGTGGGATGTCTTAGCTTATGGAAGTGTAAACAAATGATTCATTAAGTCGGATAAATTAAAGATAAATATGTGTTCGGTTTAAAAGGTTTCTAAAGGTTTCAAATGATTTAAAAGAAGGAAAATGATTGTTTGTGGTGTACTGCACCTCCATACACTTACTGGCCGGGAGAGACAAAACTCACACACACACACACACACACACACACACACACACACACACACACAGTATGATAAGGTACAGAGAGCATATTTAATCTTTTATCCAGATGCTGTGTCACATCCAAACTCAACCCCAACAGAAGCAGTTACTAACCTGTTAGATGTTTAAGCTTTGAGAATGAGGCAAATATTAATTTTCTCCTGCCTCAGTGTTTTTAGATCATGTTATCCTGGATTATGATTACAAGGATCAAAGGCTTTCATTTCTGACTCGAGTTACTACTCATCATTGATGGGTAAACTGTGTTTAGAAATAGTTCAAAAGGTTACATATAAAATAATCGGATCAGTTTTAGTGTTATTCGGTGATATTATTATTTCAGTTTGAAGCCCACGTACTGTACATGAGGCAAAACTCCCTGACTAACCCATTAATGCAAAGAAATAAAATGTTGAGTTTGAGTAGCTTGTTTGCACTAAGTTGTACTTCTTTCGTTGTCTGCCAGTAAACACTCCCTGTTCGGTCATCACAGAGTGAATCACAGATGACTCACTGAGAAAGTAGATCAGATAAAGATCAAGTTTTGTCTTTAAACGACTCCTACATGTGAAAAATCCACTTTCAGCAGTGAAAAGATATAGGTCACGTTTTTCAAATGAATATCTATTGGTGCAGGGGTTTGTTTACATTGAGCAAGTAGATGATTAAATCCGGCACAGAACTGTTCATACAAGTGCTGCCAAAGTTTCTTCAAATTCTGTCAGACCTTCAGATGGACAGACATACATGCATACAGATGAAACTCGAAAAAATGTGAATATCGTGCAAAAGTTCATTTATTTCAGTAATGCAACTTAAAAAGTTAAACTAATATATGAGATAGACTCATTACATGCAAAGCAAGATAGTTTAATCCGTGATTTGTCATAATTGACAATATATTTCTGTGTACAATCCTTGTTTTATTGATTGCATGTAATATTCTCATTTTCTGAGATTCTGGATTGGGGGTTTTTCATGAGCTGTACGCCATAATCATCTCCATTATGACAAATCACGGCTAAAAACCTATCTTGCTTTCCATGTAATGAGTCTGTCTCATATTCGTTTCACCTTTTCAGTTGCATTACTGAAATACATTAACACTTGCACGATATTTAAATTTTCCGAGTTTCACCTGTACACACAGACATGATTTATTTCAGACTGGTCCTGGGTCCTCCAATGTATGAAACATAAAGATACCATCTAGTTTAACTAAATTATTCCTTTGTGTGTCAATATATTTACTAGTATGTCAATATATTGCCTTGTTCCTGCAATATATTGCCTAGCTCCTGTAAAAAAAATATATATATTCCAGTTTATTTATTTATGTATTATCTTTTATTTTAATGTATTATTTTTGTGGAATTTGTAATGTCATACACAATTGATTAACCTAAAAAAAAACACACACACACAGTTCAGCCATTACAGCATATGGATTAAATTTGTTCCAGTGGCGAGTTTCTTAAAATTAAAATTTATATTACGACCCGAATTGTCCTATAAGAAATAATGTAAATGCAGATACGAGGCGGAATCAAAAAGTTTCAAGACTAATTTTGTAACACGCCAAACACATGGCACATCAATTTTGCGCCGAATTCTGGACAAATCTGCCATACAGACATATTTTACATGATTCGGCAAGTTCATAGCGATGCTGCAGTGAATCGTTCGAGGTGTTTTGAGTGGCGCACGAGCTTCAGGAGCGTAAGAACATCACTGGAATATGATGAGAGATCAGGAAGACCTTCAATGAGCTCAACCCCCAAAAAATAATTCGGTAAACTTGTGCATGATGATCGTCAGAGAACAATCCACAACATTGCTGCCACTGTCGGTGTGTCATACGGAACAGTCCAGGCAGTTCTCACGTGTGATTTGATAATGCGCCATATTGCTGCCAGGTTCGTCTCCAAGCTGCTTGTCTGTAGATGAAAACAACAGTCTTCACAGTAGATGGAAGAGCCAAAAGGAAGAATTTAATAGAGAATTCCACTGTCAGGTTTACACTGCCAGGATACTGTTTCATTATATAACGCAACTATAAGGGTAGATTTAAAAGGTATACAAGAAAAGAAAGGTTCCTTCAAGTTATCCACTTTTCTTAACACATAATTTTTTTTTAACTTGTAGGTGTGGTTATCTATCCATTGAGCTAATCTCCTTCTCTGCAGATTTCCCATCAGCAAGCCACAGTTAGCTGAGCAGTGGGTGCGAAGCCTCGGTCGAAAAAACTTTGTCCCGACCACCAACTCGTGTCTGTGCTCCGAGCACTTCCTGCCCGACTGCTTCCGTGATTACAACGGCAAACAGTTCCTGAGGGAAGATGCTGTCCCTACCATTTTCGCACACTCCAGGGAGGGGGCAGATGGCACAAAGGTATGTGTAGGTATGGCTCTGCAGGCTAAAGTAAAAGTCAATAATGTAGTGTTGTCTACAGCATACAACACACCGTCGAATGGAAAACGTTGCAGTTTGGGCTCAGTTTCATGAAGGGTGTCAATAATTCTGGAATGCACTGTCGTTATTACTGAGGATGTGTGAGAAATTTATTAAAAGAGCTTATTGAGTAAGCAAGGGTGAGTTACATTTTTAATAGGCTTGTCAAAAACTGGGCTTTTTTTTCTTTTCACATATTGTGTGGCTGTTATTACACAGTAGATGATGTAAGGTCAAGGGTCAAGTTTGAGCATTATGCTAAAACCTGGAAATAAATTATTTAAAAAGCTGCTTCAATTCCTTCCAGATCGAATTACGGAAGAACCGTGGAGGACTTGTGATGAAAGAGGAATCTCGCTCTGGTTCAATTTCTGATGGAGGCAAGCAGCAGTTCACGAAGGACAAGAGACAAGTCTCAAAGGATACTGGCCAAAGGGTACAGTAATGCTCTTCTACTCACTTATTGAGGATAATAGAAATAGACGTCTACGAATCTATTAATTTATGTAAAATTGAGAAATATCGTCTAGCTCCTGGAGGAAGAGAAGATGCTTCCATCATGGTGAAGCTTGTACACAAATATATTTAGCAGTTTCATACTCGCAGCTTTATTAAACCCAGAATAGTAAAAACTAAAAATGCCATTTTCCAGAAGCTAGGAATCGAGTGTGTTCGTGAATATCAGAGCAGCTGCAGCTGGTGCTGTACAATTAATCACATTTCAATTACAGTTTTGGCTTTCAACGATTTTGAGAATAAGCTGATCAAGATTATACAATTATTGTAGGATATTCTGTTGTGCAACGATGTTCTTGCTTTGTGCTTTGTCTTTTACTTGTTTTACTTGTTTTACATTTGAATTACAGTAGTGGCCAAAAGTATTGAGGCAGAATTTGCCATGTCTGCCTGAAGTTCTCCCTGTGAGATTTCACTAATTAGTTCTAGTCTATTTAGAGTTTTGCTATTAACTATTTAAAAAAAAGTTGTGAAAACCGGCTATGTGACAATGGCATTCAGTTTCTGGAGCACATAGCCTGGGTCATCTCCAGACCTAAACCTGATAGAAAACTGTTGGAAAGAAGCTGTCAAGAAACAATCTCATTTTCCTAATCTTCAGGAAGAAATCAAGCAGACATTTGATTGGCTGCTATATGCTACTCGGATATATAAGTGTGGGTCTTTCTTTCAGGTAAAAACAGGAAACGATGCGTTCAAGCGACGTGGAGGGGCCAAGGTTCCATCCAGTGACAGGTAATTGTTTCGAATTTGGGTTCCACGTAGGAAAATGTGACGTAGAGACATTTGGGAACTGACGATCTATTTCGTAACAAATTGAAGATTTTTGAAGTGTCTGCGGTGAGTCTCACTAAAAGACGCATTTCTGGGTTCTCCAATTCAGGCAGGTCATGACCGCTAAGAGCAAGGTGTACGACAGCCGAGGTCTGCTGATCTCCTGCGGCAGAGACCTGTGCGACTGCTTGGATGTAGACTGCATGGGCTGCTTCTACCCCTGTCCCGAATGCAGCTCCCGCAAGTGTGGCGTCGAGTGCCGCTGCGACAGGAAGTGGCTGTATGAGCAGGTCGAAGTGGAGGGAGGCGAGATCATCCGGAACAAGTTCGCAAGCTAACTGGCGAGGGCAAAAAAAAAAAAAAAAAAACATTGTTTGGGTGTTTGGGGTTCAATGCATGGGTTAGTTGGCTTGTGGTGTAAATGTTAAGGCCATCAGTTTTGTACTAGTGTTCATCTAGTCGATATAAATAGTAAAGGTAAACAGAGACTGAAGTGGTCCAGAGACATCGCTGGATTTTGGGTTCGAAGTTTGGACTCCTGGAGAGGTTTCTGTGTCAACAATCAGCCAACAATCTGAAGAAATGAAAGAACTTTGATACTCTGCAGTTATGAATCGAACACTGTGATTGGGAGTTTTCCTTTTAATTTAAGGACTTTCTGTTACTTTCTGTGAAAAACTGAAAGTTTTACATAATGCTTCACCAGGCTCACTTTCATCACTTTTCATAGCCTGGCTGCTGGTTCTTTTTAAAATCTTTAAACGAGCGCTGTCCTTGTGTTGTAAATTCTCTTGTGAATCTGAAGTTCTGCCTTTGTGCGCTCGTCAGAAGCCCAGGCTTGCGCTACATTAGGTTTACTTTACGGTTCTGCCCTGTTTCATTGCTTTCCATTCCAGCTCCATTGCATTAATAAACTTTCAACTTCATTGTTAATATTATAATACTACAAGATTTTTGTGACTTCTCTTATGCAATCCCTTGCCTCGGTAGTGCCAAACTTCCTGGTTTGTTTGTGTTAACTATTGTGTTGAACCGTGTGTGTTTAGGGGACCCTGAGGTGTTTCCTGCAGTGTTATTAAAGGAATACTCATTCATTTTTAAGTCTCTGTGTACTGCATATGTAGTGTATGTGGAATAACCATGGGGAACAATCTAAATGCACTATTTTCTTGCCCTTTCGAAAAGAAAGGAAATTATTATTACATAAAATATATGACTTTTTTTTTCTGGTGTCAATGAATGTTTTTGATGCAAAACATTTATCAATGTATTGCTCAATAATTTCTCAATTAAGTGGCAGGACTGCTCCTGATTTTGTCAATGCAAACAAGGTGAACGTGTTTAGAACTGCTTATTACTGTTTTGAACAGCATTTTAGCAGATAAAACAAAAAAAATTTATCTAAGAACAGTTTTAGTAAGACTTTTTCTTTTTTTCATTTGAACACTTTCATTCTTATAATTGTAATTCAGGTTGAAGCTGTGTATTATGAAGGGAATATTGACTACTTTCTACAACTTCCATTAAGTGTTCATAATTATAATAGTTTTTTTTTTTTAAATATATATATTATTTCTTCATTACACAGGAACAGATACCTTTTTCTTTCATTTGTATTTGTGAGTATCCTTTTAATAACATACATTATCACTTTTTCCCCCACTCTTTTTGTTGATTAAAGGTTTGGGATGAATTTTCTGTTACCACGTTGTGTCTCTAATTGGTTTATATTGACGCTATTCATGCATCAGGCATACGCACAGTTTGAATTTCACGTTGATTCATCATCTAGTTGATTAGTCGTGAAATGGAGCAAAATAAGCCTGGATCATTGGTTCTGCTCTTTGGAGTAAATGCAGAGTATGTGTAGAGAGAAGAATTTCATAATTGGTCTCTGAAGAATAATTATAAGCCGTGCGAAGCACTCATGCATACATCACTCATTCAGCATGAAATAGTGTGTGTGTGTGTGTGTGTGGAGTCTAGAAGCAGCTGCTGTGTTACAGAAACAAATAGAAGATGCTAATTCTGCATGTGAGCTGTTTTAATGAAGCAGTGTTTACATGCTCAGGTGAGGCTAAACAACAGCGCATCATGTCCTTCATGATGTTCAGGGTCAAACAGACAAACACAACAGACCTGGAGTTAATTAGTAGTATAAGGCATTGAACTGTGTGTGTGTTTTAAAAAAAACAAAACAAAAACAAATATTTGTCGGTCTTTGTAAAGTGATAACGGTGAGAGAGGATAATTATTGTAAATGATGGAACCTGACAGTATGCAATATTTCCAAAATAATTATAATATGCTGAAAGAAGTGTAACAGATTGCTGCAGTGAGAGCTCCAGGCTGTCGGCTGAGCTGATGTGACTCGGTTCAGTAGTAGGCGTGTGTGTGGCAGCTACTCGGCTGCATGCTGAAGGCGCCGCAGTCTGTGATCTCCGTGTTACACTGGCTGCACTCACAGCTCAGAGCCACAGGGTAGGTGAAGGACGAGTCAACCCCCGGAGCACAGCCTGGCAGCTGAACGGTCTCATAAGTCCAATCCCTGAAGTTACAGGTGTTCTGGAAATATGGCGCCATTGGACTGCGGTACGCTCTTTCCTGAAAATCGAACAAACCTAATAATGATGTCATTTCATCATAAAGAAAAGCATTTAGCTGTGTTACAATATCATCTGTTATAGAATGTCTAATAAATAACAAAGATCCTTAATAGTCATTGCTTTGTTACTTATAGTACTGGTCAAAAGTTTAGACACACCTTCTCATTCTAGAACAACACTGGAGATTTCAAATCTCCATGATGAGAAATTACACTTAAGGAATTGGGTTAATTAATTAACATCAGCAGCAACAGTCAGTTATTATTTTGTGACACGAACGTCAGCTGTTCTGGAGACGTTCTTGCAAGTAGTGTCAAGTGCATTTGCGAAATCCATCCAGCACCATGACGGAACTGGCTCTCATGAAGACCTTCCCAGGAAAGCAAGACCAAAACCTTACCTCTGCGGCAAAGGAGAAGTTCCTTTAGAGTTACCAGCCTCAGAAATCACCAATTAAGAAACGTGCCGCTTGAAGATTAGAGCCGTAATGAAGGCTTGAGGTCACATCTCAATAACAACTGTTCTAAGGAGATTGGATGCCTTCAGGATTGTTTTACGATGTAGAAAGAAATAAAAATCAGGAAAGGTCATGGAATTAGAAGGTGTGTCCAAACCTTTAGTGCGAATACAATTCAAATTGAAATTTCATTCATCACACACACACATTCACAAACAACCATACACAATATGACATGCAGTGAAATTCTTCATATGACTCTCTCTCTCTCTCAACCAAAAACAAAAAATGACGTTAAATAAATCCACACTGAAATAAAATGAAACTTAATTTGACGGTAAATTCTTTGGAGTCGGACTGATGATGATGAGTGGACTGTACCTGAGTCTGACAGAGGCCGGCACAGGCTGTGGTGTTGATGGTGATGCAGCTGCCACACTCGTCACTCTCCACGGTGATGGAAATGCTGGTAAGATGACAACGAGTTTTGCAATCTGACCCCGCCCACACTAGCATTGGCAACAGCAACACCATGGCAACGCCACGCATCATCACCTTGGAGACAGCACAAAAGGAAAAAAGTGAATATGCAAATTCACCGTACATGTTTGTTAGTAAAATTCAGATTGTGTGCACTAGATAACGGGAATTGGTGGGCCAGTGGTTAAAGATTCAAGTTCAAGCCCCAATGCTACAAAGTTGTGTTTCTAACAAGCTAGGATATTTGAAGAACTTAATATTTTAATGACATTAAATGTTCTTCTTCTAATGTTAACCTCTATACATCTAAGAGGATAAAATAAAAACACATGCAAGTTAGAAATCAAGTTAAACAATGATGAAGGATCTGAGGTTTATCTTACCTGCTGGAGATTCTTTTCGTCTTATGTCGTCTGTCACCATTAGACATCTTACTTATACCCTCCTGTCAGCCCAAACGCCCACCTCAGGGCCAAAATGGCTCCAGTCTTATCTTCGGGTCATATTTCTTTTTTATTTTTGATGCCATTTGTAGAGGTGGACTCTAATCCCCAAAGCTCCCTAGCCTTGGCCTTCAGTGTTTAGTCTGACAGAGGTTTAGGCTGAATTGCATCCTGCTGAAGGGTCTGGGGCTTCAAGGTCAAAACTCCCACAAAGTGGAAAACACCACTGGATCTGCCAATCGACTCTGCAAATGGAAGATTATGGGCAAAAGAATTGAGATATAAGATGCACGAAATTTTCTAATATGGAGTACAAGGTGTGTTTAAATCAAACCAGGACGTTTGTGCAGAATAATAGAACACAGTTATAAGATTGATTCGAGATGAAAAACTACTTTGATTTCTCTATATAATCCCCTGCAACACTAAGGCACTTATCCCAGCATTTCACTAGAGCTTGGATACCAGCAAGTTAGAATCATGATTGGATATCCCGCTTTATGTCTGAAACTCCGGCTTCCTAGAAACACCTTTTAATGGACCAATAAAATGTGGAAATTGCTCAGAGCAAGGTCAGGACTGTACGGGTGATGTGTCAAGAACTCCCAGTTGAGTTGCTGCACTGTGCAAGTGGTGCAGTGGGCAGTATGAGGTCATGCACTGAATCGATATTGACCTTCTGTCAATCAAGTCTTTTACCCAGTTCCCATGGTGAGGGTCATTAATCATTTTGCACTCCAGCTCTACACTTTAATTGCACCAAGTTCCAGATGTCCTTTTAGAATCCAATTTGCCTGCGACCTTCAGTTAACACAAAATGAACCTGGAGTACAGTACAAACAGTAAACAAACATCATCCTCATATGCATAAACAAAAGCTTAAGTTAAGGCTATGTATTCATTTCAAACAATAAATATTAAATACCGCCATTAGTTTTCAGTCAGCTCGGGAAGTATTGGCACCCTTCAAGTGAATGTATAATTATTGTATAAAATGTAATATGTAATAAAATGTAATAATATAAATATTCACAGACAACTATTACAACTCTAACAAAACAAATAAAAAAAGACAGATATATCCATTATATATAAAATAGAAACAATGCTGTACATACTGTATATAGTATATTAGTTAGTATATACCTCTATTCCAATGCAAGAATAAAGCCAACTGGTTCGATGAAAACTAGACTAACATTTTACCAAATGCCTAAAATCCATTAATCTTAAGCAACTGTTATCCTGGTAAGGGTTACACATCCCTGTGTAAGTTGGTATCACCCAGTGTTAGGGAGTTAGGGATACTACAGATACTACGGATGGGATGGCAATCAATCTCAGAGCACTCATACTCACACATCAATTCACATATAAGAGCAAATTAGAATGAGTGGCATCTTTTTGGGTGGGGAAGAAACTAAAAAAGCCAGAGGAAACCCACACTGAGATGGATTTATACTGAAAAATCTTTTAGCAGCAGAAAGGATGCGAAAATATTGGACAGATTTTGATGCAGATGATTATTTAAAGTAAAATAAAGACAGAGCATAGGGCTGTAATATGGAATGTATTAGTCATTAGTTACTGTACGACCAGGCACCAATATAATATAAGACTGAAATAAATTAAACTTTCTTTGCCCTATAAGTGTTTTATTAATGTAGTACCTGATCTAATAGCAGGTTCTGATTTGTTTATGTCTGTTAATACAACTGCACAGAATTTCTATTGCATGGGAAAAATTAATTCAGAGGTGGACATTTATTTTTAGATTTTGGGAACATCCCAGTGAACTCCCAACCCTTCTGTCTAAATGGTAATGTGACCATCTGGTACCGGCCAGTGCCTCAGCCATTAAGCTGTAACATCAGCCAGTGAAATACTGCCCTCTGTGTGCAAGTGCACTGATTGCAATCCACTGCAAGCATAATGTCTAGATGAAAACCCTTGAACCAAATACAAAAAACAAGGTACTGCATTTCTATGCTGCAACTTTGGAAAGAGTAATATGCTAGGCATGTAAAGTCACTATAGGTCTCAGTGCACAATGGTGGAAAAGCACAAAGTGCTGGAAGCAATGCAATATTTTATACTGGACAAATGGCTGTTAAATTACCAATTTCCCAGCTGAGCCATAGAATGGTCAAAATGCTTCAAACATTAAACCTTGATTTGTAGCTTAAATGGTGCAGTGGTGACGTGGGTTCCATCAGCTTCATGGAAAGGGGATCATTTTTTATCAAACCAAAGTAGCCCATAATGACCTGAAATAAAATCTCTACAAATGATCAAATAGTGAATTTCGTTGCCACTTATTAGAAGACATCTTAATTTCAGGAGTTTACAGCCAAATATACTTAACATTTTTGGCTCAAAAATAGAAAAACATGCTTTTTTTTTTTTTTTTTTTTTTTTTTTTTACATCTATGTACTTAAGGTTGCATTGAAGTAGTTTTTTTAAATTTATTATGAAGATCATAATCATTAGGATATAATCCACAATATGGAGATCAGCTTCAATTATGGATTATGGTATAAATATGATTCGTTCAGCTACACCAGCTGCTGCATTATCCTTTGGGGAAGTATTGCCTTCCTGTTTTAATCCCCTCATTAAGAGCTTTCAGTTAAATTTTACAGTCAGGTCTGATTCTCATGTTCTCATGTCCCCTTAAAAAAAACAACATTTAACTTGATGTCTTTCTGAGGGCAAAATTTCCAGACAGTATTAAGTACTACGCATAGATCTGTACTGCCTTGGACAATTATTCATTTAAATAATTGCAAAAAAACAACAACAACCATGAACATAATTTTTAACATACAGTATGTACTATTTTCTTAATGGTCTAATTATATGTTGCAAATCTTTTTGAAGGTACACATTTCCATAGTCTCTCTCTCTCTCTCCCCCTCTCTCTTTATATATACACACAGACATTTACAGGTAAAACACTTCAATTAAAGGGACAATTGCTGCAAATGATAAGGATACCATCCAGTGAGATTGAAAGGTATACTTTATTATTTTCTTTTTTTAATGAGAGTGTTTTTGTAATTTGCAGCTGTGGTGGTTTGAGAAAAAGAACACTATGAGAACAATTGTGCATTCTTGCAGTTTTTATCCAAAGATAAAAAAAAAAAAGATTTATACCAAAGCTTAAAAGTGCATCTTTTTATTTATTTATTTATTTTTTTAAATCTTTGCATCTCCTATAATTCAGTGTCTCTCCATAGCATTTGCCATGTTTGAACAGATACCCAAGAAAATTAAGTCAGTCTTTTCTCATACAATCATGTAGTTTCTATTCATATTACTCGGGAAATTCTCCAAACGTCACCCAGCTCTAAAGTAAAGCTAACAAGCACTCGAAGTCTTTGGCCACCAACTAGCATCATGCACAGATGATATCAAAAGCAGAAGTTTGGGACTGCAGCACGAGTCTAAGGGCGCAGTGAGCCGCAGCGGCCGCTGGGGGATGATCGCGCTCTGCGCGCGCTGGTCATGGCCGCACGAGGCTCCTCGTTAATAACAGGCGCGCGCTACGGTAATCGGGCGAGAGCGAGCGGCGGCAGACGCGCGGCGCGTCCACCTACCCAAGGCTATTTCACATGGCATTATTCAACTTTTCATTCATCGTGCAGCTTTACTGGTTTATCCGTGCGCTCCGAGTGGCACAGGCTCGCTTTACTGGTTAAGTGCATCTTTGCTTCTTGTGGTGCATTTTGTTATTTTTTTTTTCTCTTTGGATGAAAGAAGATGTGATGTGCAGGTGATGCGAGATCCTGTTGAATTGAGACACGGCGAGACGCAGCCTCAAAGTGGCAAGATCCTGTTGGATACGAATAAAACTCGAGTCTTGAGGATGACATGTTCTCTTGCTGCGTGCGTCGTGCCGGTTTTGGATGCCCAGAGAAGGCGGGGATTTGGGGACAAACCTGGGATCTACATCCTCACCTAGCTCCGGCGTACTGTGTTGGAGGTGGGAGCTAAGCAAAATATTCTCCGGGCTTTTCTCATGTAAGTGGTCTGGACGGAGGGAAGGTGGGGTGGCCGATTCGTTGGGCGCGTGTTTATGCTTAATCGCCTGTTTTTTTTCCCTCTACATGTAATAATCACGTATTGTCTCTCCTGTTGCCGTACAGGCCTGTAATTGCTATTTCAATGCACTGTTATAATAACACAATAAGCATTATTATTTATGAGTATTATTACTATTAATATCAGTATTGAGCTGTGCCTGTCGCACAACATATTAATATAGTGTAGAGATCTTTTTTTTTCTTCTTTTGAGTGGTGGGAGGGGATGCGTGCATACTGTAACATGTTTGTTTTTGTGCCCTTTGCAGCTGTCGCTGGCGTCAAAATAATTCCGTGATTCATTCGTAGTCAGCGGAGGGGCAGAGGACAGAACAGCACCACAGCACCACCACCACCTCCACCACACGCCCTCCTCCTCCTCCGCCTGCTCCCTTATCCCAAAGATCGCAACCGCGGATCACTAACCGAACTCAAAGTCGCTTCTTCCTACAAGTAAAACACCTCAGGTGGCTGTGAAAGGCGAAGACTTCATTTACTCTTCTTAATAATCTTATGGAGGACCCTACAGACAGCCTGTGCTTTTAGACACCGATGCAACGCCATAAACAAACAGGTTCCTTAACCTTTACGCACCTGGACTTTGATGATGTCATTGGATATATATTAACACCTTTCAGTAAATGTTGCATGACCATAAAATGAAACTGTAATCGCAGTGCATGTAGTGAGGGTTATTATTAGTACTATTATTATTATTACTTTTTTTTTTGCCTTAGTAGACTTAAATCTTCCACAAGCCTCATTGTGGCGTTCCAAGTGCATTTATGGACATTGCAGCACTCACTTTTGAAGTCTTGACAAATAACTGTATTTAACTATACGGTTAAAAAACTACGCACCAAAATGGAGTTTGCAATGGTCGGGGCAGATAGCGGTGGGTGCAACCCCCACTTGCCGTACGGATATGCCCAGGCACGCGCCAGGGAGAGGGAGCGCGAGCGAGAGAGACATTCACGCGCGGCGGCGGCGGCGGCGGCAGCTGCGGCGTCCGAGGCCGGGGCAACAGGAGACGGAGGTGGCGGTGGAAGTGGTACTGGAGGTGGCCCGTGCACCCACCCATACGGGCAGCCACATCAGACTCGCACCTCCTCCTCTACTAATGCCAACCACGGGAGCGCAGGGACTGCCTCGCGCCCCTCCTCCTCCTCCTCCACTCAGCAGCAGTTCGAGCCGCAGCAGCAACTTCTGAGAGAGCGCAAAAAGCAGAGAGGAGTCGCGCGCTGGAGGCGGCACCGCGCCACTCTCGGAGGCGACCTGCGCCACTCTGAGTTGGCGCTCCTAGGCTCCGAGGAGGACGTTATGATAGAAGAGGACGAGGAGGCCGAGGGCGACGAGGAAGACGACGACGGGGGAAGCAAGAGATCGAGTTTTATCTATAACATGGACGACGAGGAGACAGCGTCTCTCACGGACAGACGTCCACAATCCGGGTACGA